>JAWPHD010016958.1:0-47119 GCA_037043455.1 Cyrtodaria siliqua | reverse complement strand
AAGCTTATAGCAAATGCAAAATATTAAACCCCTGGCTCTTGCAGTTTCAGAGAAGAAGATTTTTTAGGTTTTTCCCTATACATGTAAAACATGTGACCCTTGGGGCGGGGCCAAATGTGACCCGAGGGTCACCATTTGAACAAACTTGGTAAAGGATCATAAGCTTATAGTAAATGCAAAATATCAAACCTCCGGCTGTTGTAGTTTCCGAGAAGAAGATTTTTAAAAACAAATCCTATATAAGTCTATGTAAAACTGTGACCCCCGGGTCGGGGACAAATTGACCCCAGCGTCACCATTTGAACAAACTTAGTAGAGGACCATAGGCTGATGCTACATGTAATACATGAGAGCTCTGTGCCTTGTGGTTTCAGATAAGAAGATTTTTTAAACTTTTTTCCTATATGTCTATATGAAAAACATGCAAAACCTCAATATACAAACTTTGGACCCCCGAGGCACAGCCATTTTTGAGCCCGGGGACTTTATTTGAACAAACTTGATAGTCTAGGCGTTGGCGATCATTTTAAAAGAAAAACTGTTGAAATCTGTCCAGCGGTTCTGGAGAAGAAGATTTTTTAAGGTTTCGACCATATATGGTAATGGCAGCCATCTTGGATGTAGCGCTGACCTAATTTTAACAAATCTTAAAAGCATTCATCTAAGGATCATCCATCTGAAGTTTGGTCAAAATTAGCCAAGCGGTTTCTGAGGAAAAGTCGTTTGAAGAATTCCCTATACATGTCTATGTAAAACATGTGACCCTTAAGGCGGGGCCAAATGTGACCCTAAGGTCAACATTTGAACAAACTTGGTAAAGGACCATAAGCTTATATTAAATGCAAAATATCAAACCTCTGGCTGTTGTAGTTTCTGAGAAGAAGATTTTTAAAAAAAATATCCTATATAAGTCTATGTAAAACTATGACCCTTGGGGCGGGGACAAATTTGACCCCAGGGTCACCATTTGAACAACTTAGTAGAGGACCATAAGCTGATGCTACATGTAATACATGAGAGCTCTGTGCCTTGTGGTTTCAGAGAAAATGATTTTTTAAAGTTGTTTCCTACATGTCTATATGAAAAACATGCAAAACCTCAATATACAAACTTTGGACCCCTGGGGCACGGCCATTTTTGACCCCGGGGACTTTATTTGAACAATCTTGATAGTCTAGGCGTTGGCGATCATTATAAAAGAAAAACTGTTGAAATCTGTCCAGCGGTTCTGGAGAAGAAGATTTTTTAAGGTTTCGACCATATATGGTAATTGCAGCCATCTTGGATGTAGCGCTGACCTAATTTTAACAAATCTAAAAAGCATTCATCTAAGGATCATCCATGTGAAGTTTGGTCAAAATTAGCCAAGCGGTTTCTGAGGAGAAGTCGTTTGAAGAAAAGTTAACGGACGACGGATAACACACCATCCCATAAGCTCTGCTGGCCCTTGGCCAGTAGAGCTAAAATAAACAAGAGGTCAATGACCTTGAAGCTCTACTGATTGATTTTGATTTCAGGAAGTAGTCGCTACAGACTTGTTTTTTGAAAAATTATTTTTAGCCGTGGTGGCCATCTTGAATTTCCGGCCGACCTGAAATTTTGCTAGGATCAATTAGACATCAAGAGCAACATTCCTGTGAAGTTTCATGAAAATCCGTCAAGTAGTTTCACAGGAATAGTCGCTACAAGTTTTCATTATATAACTCTATGTAAACAAAGATGGCCGCTGACAGCCATGTTTAACGTCGAATCAAAATAATGTTTGACTCTGATAACCATCATGTCATGCTGATCATTTTACAAAAAGTCCCATATCAATACCACTTATAGTTTTCAAGACGTAGTCGCTACAAACTTCTTTTTAAAAAAATCTAATTTTAGCTGTGGCGGCCATCTTGAATTTCTGGCCGATCTGAAATTTTGCTAGGATCAATTACACATCAAGAGCAACATTCCTGTAAAGTTTCATGAAAATCCGCCAAGTAGTTTCAGAGGAGTAGTCGCTACAAGTTTTTACTATATAACTCTATGTAAACAAAGATGGCCGTTAAAGTTGCATCGAAATAAATTTCGACAAGGATCAACATCATGTCATGCTGATCATTTTAGAAAATGTTCCATATCAATACCACTTACAGTTTTCAAGAAGTAGTCGCTACAAATTTATTTATTTTAAATCTATTTTTAGCCGTGGTGGCCATTTTGAATTTCCGGCCAGCCTGAAATTTTGCTAGGATCAACCAGACATCAAGAGCAACATTCCTGTGAAGTTTCATAAGCATCCGTCAAGTAGTTTCAGAGGAGTAGTCGCTACAAGTTTTTACTATATAACTCTATGTAAACAAAGATGGCCACTGGCAGCCATGTTTAACGTCAAATCCAAATAATGTTCGACAAGGATCAACATCATGTCATGCTGATCATTTTAGAAAAAGTCCCATATCAATATCACTTCTAGTTTTCAAGAAGTAGTCACTACAAACTTATTTTTTAAAAATCTATTTTTAGCTGTGGCGGCCATCTTGAATTTCTGGCTGATCTGAAATTTTGCTAGGATCAATTACACATCAAGAGCAACATTCCTGTAAAGTTTCATGAAAATCCGCCAACTAGTTTCAGAGGAGTAGTCGCTACAAGTTTTTACTTTATAACTCTATGTAAACAAAGATGGCCGCTGGCAGCCATGTTTAACGTCGAATCAAAATGATTTTTGACAACGACCAACATCATGTCATGCTGATCATTTTAGAAAAAGTCCCATATCAATATCACTTATAGTTTTCAAGAAGTAGTCGCTACAAACTTGTATTTTAAAAATCTATTTTTAGCTTTGGCGGCCATCTTGGATTTCACATCAACATGAATTTTTGCTAGGATCAACTAGACTTCATGGACAACATTTCTGTAAAGTTTCATGAATATCCATTTAGTAGTTTCAGAGTAGTCGCTACAAATAAAAGTTAACGGACGGACAGACGGACGGACAGACGGACGGACACAGACGGACGGACGGACGACGGACGCCGCACCACGGCATAAGCTCTGCTGATCTCTGATCAGTAGAGCTAAAAATTAAAAAATATTGAAAAAAAGAAAATAATCAAAAAAACATTTAAAAAAAAAATACAAATAAAAAAGATATATATATATTAAAACAAAAAAATTAAAAAAACAACAAAAAAACTAATAATAAAAAAAGGCAAAACATCTGGTAAACATCTCTGATCAGTAGAGCTAAAAATTAAAAAATATTGAAAAAAAGAAAATAATCAAAAAAACATTTAAAAAAAAATACAAATAAAAAATATATATATATATTAAACAAAAAAATTAAAAAAACAACAAAAAAACTAATAATAAAAAAAGGCAAAACATCTGGTAATGTTTGGTAAAGATCAGATGAAAAATGAAGGCCCTATCGTATTAATTAATGAGGCAAAATATAGCATTTTTAACTAAATCAAGGGCCATAACTCCGCTGTTACTGGTCCGATCTGGCTGGTTTTCGAACTTGTTCGAGCTTTCGTTGATATTAACAATTTGGTAAAGATCAGATGAAAAATAAAGGCCCTTGGCCAGTAGAGCTAAAAAGTATCAGCTCCAAAAAGTAGGTCAAGGTCATAGATGAAATCCATGTGCCAAAAAGATTCAAGACACAACTGTCAAAATAGAATATTTTTTCTTCCAAAGATTAAGCTATAAATTAGGTTTAAAACATCTAGTACATAATTATAGTTCATGAGACAGTGATGTAAATGTAACAATTAAAGTTATCTGACCTTTGCTTGGATGGTGAAGGTCAAATCCAAATTTGCTTTGTCACGTTGCAATGTACCACTCAAGATACAACTATAAGTAAAGTTTGAAAGGTCTTTGTGCATACAGTTTGTGAAAAAGTGACTTAAACTCCAAAGTTGAAGGTAAAAATTATAAGGTTATCTGGCCTTTGCTTGGAGAGTCAAGGTCACATCCACAGCTGCTTTGTCATGTCAGGGGTTTTTTTTGGCTGTTTTTATAGCCGAAAATCGGTCATATTCCCAATGCCAAATCATATCTTTTTTTCCCCAATTAAGAGGAAAAAATTCCCTTTTTTTTTTAAGTTTGCCAATCCAATGATTGAGTTCAAAAGCTTAAATAACTGCTTCTGTTTATCTTGGCGTACAGAAAACGGTATTAAAGATTGTTCTGCTTTACTTTATAGTTTTCCGAATTTTATTAAAAATAGCGCTAAAATTCCCAATTTTATGAAAAATCACGCTAAAATTCCCAACTGAGAAGGTATCGGTTATGTTCCCAAAAAATAGAAAACAAGAGGTCCAAGAGGGCCTGTTGACGCTCTACTGGCTAATATGGCCATTATAACATCAATGAAGCGAGTGACTATCGTCTTAAAGAGGCAAAATAGCATTTTTAACTAAATCAAGAGCCATAACTACGCCATTACTGGTCCGATCTGGCTGGTTTTCGAACTTGGCAAGTTTAGATAATAATAAAAAATAAAAAATAAATAAATGAAAAAAAATCATGAATAAAAAAAATATATGAATAAATCAATAATAAAAAAAAAATGAAACAAAAAATATAAAACTAATAAAAGAAAAAAGTAAAAAAATCTGGTAAACTTTGGTAAAGATCAGATGAAAAATGAAGGCCCTATCGTCTTAACGAGACAAAAGTTAACGACGGACGGACGGCGGACAACTCAGCAGTTCCATCTTACATGTGGCTGTGAAAGATTGAATTATATCATTTTCCTGAGGCTTGGTGGTATTGGAAGAACAAATCTGCTGGCAGCATGTCATGATTAATGTTTTTCATGAACTTCTGCTCTGTCCCATGGCTGCATTTTCCAATTCTAATAGCTAAAACGGACGCTGCACAGTGCACCATTGAGGCAGTCATGTTTTCGTACTCAATCTTTTCGTACATTACCGATTCGCCAAAAAATAGGGACGGTCGGGTAACCAGAAACACAGGTATTTTTTTTCCTGGCCTAAGCAAAGTTTTAAAGGTCTAATGCATACAGTTTGTGAAAAAGTGACCTAAATGCAAAAGTTGAACCTAAAAATCATTAAGTTATCTGCCCTTTGCTTGGAGGGTCAAGGTCACTTGCACATTTGCTTTGGCACTTGCGATGTACCACGCAAGATACAACTAACTATAAGCAAAGTTTGAAAGGTCTAGTGTATACAGTTTGTGAAAAAATGACCTAAACGCAAACCTTGAATGTTGACACCGCCGCCGGAAAAGCAACACATGTGTCTCTTTTTTTCTTCGAAAAGGCGAGACAAAAACTGGTCTTTTTTTTCCACAACTGTGGCCGACTTTTTTTCACAATTTAATTATTATTTTTATTTTTTTGGTAAACAACATTTCCCCCATCTTACTTTCTCAAAATTGTTTTGTTTTGTTTTGGATACATTTACATTTACATTATTATGCTGAATAATTGTACATTTGTTTTATAGTGTCCTCCGTCCAAAAAAAAACATGTATGCATGTTTTCAGTAATATTGCTTTAAACAATTAATCTTTCAATACTTTTTTCACATATCAGACAGTTATCACGTTTTTTCCCCACAAAATGACCAGGCTAGACAGTCTTCACAATTTTTAGAAAAAAAGCCCTGTAAGTGTTGTACTCACAGTTTGACCAATCTCACAGACATCTAAGGGGTCATTATCTCCCTTGGTTCCAGTGGTGGGTTCTACGTGAGCTACGTCCTCCCATGTCTGAAATTGAACAGTATACCATAAACATGAGGTTAAACTGCCCCAGGACCACACTGGACACTACTCTATAGACCATGCACTAGCAGGCTTTTGCACTGTTCAGTTATACCAGTCTCCGAATTTAGCCACTGGTCCGATGGATTTTGGAAATCCACTTACCCTGGGCAAGTACATTTTCAAAGTTTTTCCAGAACGATGTACATTTCCGACAGGTCTAGTGTCAGTGATGCAGATACATTTCCGACAGACTCAATATCTGCGATTCAGATACATTTTCAACACGCTAAATATCACTGATTCAGACACATTTCCAACAGGCCTTGTATCAGTGATTCAAATACAATTCCAACAGGCCACGTATCATTCAGTGATTCAGATATATTTCCAACAGGTCGAGTATCATTCAGTGATTCAGATACATTTCCAACAGGCCAAGTGTCAGTGATTCAGATACATTTCCAAAAGGCCAAGTGTCAGTGATTCAGATACATTTCCAACAGGTCAAGTGTCAGTGATTCAGATACATTTCCAACAGGCCAAATGTCAGTGATTCAGATACATTTCCAACATGCCAAGTGTCAGTGATTCAGATACATTTCCAACAGGCCAAGTGTCAGTGATTCAGATACATTTCCAACAGGACAAGTGTCAGTGATTCAGATACATTCTGACTTAAAGTAATTTGCTTATTATACCGTAAATGGTTTATTATTTTCATGGCCTTATCCAATTAGGACATTACGATAATGATGTGTAATACAATTAAAGTTTATTGCTAGCGACATCAAGTTTGCAACATGCTAACAATTTCACCGCTAAACAGCAAATAAGACTAGCATGAAAATATCTGGACACAATGTGATACAATCAACCTCTGTTCCCACACACTGGACTGACATAATATTTGATCTAGTCCAGAATTGTAGAACATACAACATTCACCTTATAGATATATCACAAACGTTTGTTTACCAATCTCTGCTCGGCCAAAACTGTTGTTTGCTTATTACATTAGCACCTGATTTTATCATTTACTAAAGCTAATTTACCATAAGCTTAGTCCACTATTTGCACCATGGACACAAACTTGTACATATACAGATAGGTGGGTGTGCCAGCTGTTGCTAATATCTCCTTTGTATAAGCAGTACGAAATTCTTACAACTTGGCCAGTTACAGTGAACTACAAACATAAAATTACATTCAAAGGCAAACTCATTTGTGTCACAAGCTAAATAAAGAAATGAACTTGCCTGTGGTAGAGCACCATAGTTCCAGATGTAGCCGTGGTGGGGAAAACAATTCTTCACAAAACGAACAGCACCCTTCTTAATGTCTTGTTTTATTGGGTTCATCTCCTCCTCCTTACAAATCTGAGGTAAAAATAAACACAGCAATTATGCTTCTGTAATTTGAGTTGCAAGGCGGTATATGATGATTTTTATCAACTTAAACAGAAAATAATAAGAAAGTCAGAGTGTTGGTCAGTTAAAGAACTTGCATATATAAACATTTCAGTAATACAATATAAAAGATTAGATTTGGAATTATTTTTTCTCGACCAGCAAGGGTATCGTTACAGTTATAAGCAAGACACCCCCGCTATCGTGCATAATCGTGGTGTGGGAATAACTACCAGGGCTCAAAATTAGCTTCTACAGTTTCAACAAATGCCTATAAAGCATTATTAACGATTACCTCAGAAATCATTACTAATCAAAATGAGTGTTTTTCGTAATTATGTTAGCAAAGTCTTAAGCGAGATGCTGTTCTGTTGTTGGATAACATTGCATGCATAAGATATGTCGCTATACCTTCAAAATGCATGTAACACTCCTGAAAAGAAACTAAAACTCAAAACAGAATTTTCTACTGGACATTATATTATGCTGGTAATTTAGGTCTAGTGATTTTACCCAACTAATAGCCTGGTGGTCTAGTGAACTAAAATTGTTGATTTCTAGCCCTGAATAAGTACTTGTTGTGAAACGTCCCGGGATTCAAGAGACAATTTGCTACTTATAACTGGGATATGTACCGTTTACCTTTTTTGCAGGGGTCAAATTTCACTCTTACGGACTCGCAAAATGCGAGTTGATTTTTCAGATTGCTACTGACAATTTCGAGCACTTGCTTTTTTCTGCGAGTAGAAATAAATAACACACACTTGATTGACTATCGTCCACGACAGACTGACAGAACCAACAAATGGTCCGACGACATAATATGCAGTCAAACCTCTCTCCAATTCCACGATTATTTGCGTAACTTCATTGTCAAACGAAAATAAGTAAATGCAGTCTGTATCAGAATGACGCTTATCCAGTAAACAAGACTAGTGCAAGCATCTATACGGTCAGATAACTCGGGACTTTACACAATCAATTATCATGGCAGATTCGTCTGCTCGCAAAATCACTTCGTTTTTCAAAAGA
The DNA here is from genome assembly GCA_037043455.1 of Cyrtodaria siliqua. Lineage (NCBI taxonomy): Eukaryota > Metazoa > Mollusca > Bivalvia > Adapedonta > Hiatellidae > Cyrtodaria > Cyrtodaria siliqua. The sequence continues at coordinate 38,951 of JAWPHD010016958.1, read as the reverse complement.
CAAAATGACGAGATGGAGTCGATCGAATGCGGAGAAAGTAAGGTTCACAATTCATAGTTTCATCAACACAATAATCAATAATAAATTATAACAAACAAATGAAACAGTGCAGTAAACAGTACTGTAGTATACAGTCAGTTATCACATAATAAACGACATACCGGTACATATACTAAAACACTATTTTGAAACAGAATTTACATCCTGTTATTACTTAATAAAAATTCTAGTGAGAACCGATGTTAGCTAGTAGATTTTTTAGTCACTGGATATTTTTAGCTAGTGGCTAAATTTGTGAAATTCGACCCCTGTTTTGTTCCTATTAATTATTAATACAATTTACATAATTTACTCTGTCAAATGTTCAGCTTAAAGAGGCCGTTATCAAGATTCGCATAAGTCAGTGTTTTTTCCCCTTATAGAGGTGGTACTGAAACAACGGTAACATTCCCAATGGCAATAAGTATGTGTTTTTTCCCAACTGGAGTGAACCCAACACACCCCCCACCTACCTAAAAAAAAATCTTATATTTAAGAGCCTTAGTCTCTGGTAGCTTTAAACAATTGAATTGAATGTTGTTTAACGGCTCATCAACACAGTATAGGTTATTTAGAGCCGCCCCAGAGAGAGGGGAAGGATACATAGGAATCCGGGAACCTGCCCTACTCTTATTATCGAATAGATTCCTATGGTTCTTTTACGTGCTCGGAGGATAGACCGATACACGGGACCGCCCGGTTTACGTCCCCATCCGACGGACGAGGCGGAGGAAAAGTAGCTTTAAACAAAACAAGAGGCCCAAGAGGGCCTGTGGACGCTCTACTGGCTAACATGGCTCTTATAACATCAATGAAGCGAGTGACTGCCATTTACGTTTTTTTGAAAGTTTCAGGCAAAAAACAGCTTTTTGACTAAATCAAGGGCCATAACTAAAGAGTCTGGTAAAGTTTGTAAAGATTAGATGAAAAATGAAGGCCATACCGTATTAACGAGGCGAAATATAGCATTTATTTCTGGTCCAACATAGAGATAAAAAAAAAAAATATGAAAAAAAATGGAATAATTTCAAAAAAAATAAATATATGAAAAAAATAATAATAATTAAAAAAAAAAAAAAAAAAATAAAATAAAAATAATGTTTAAAATAAAAATGAATAATAATATAAAAAAGACAGTTGTAAAATCTGGTAAAGTTTGGCAAAGATCAGATGCAAAATGAAGGCCTTACCTTAGGACGAGGCATATTATAGCATTTTTAGCAAAATCAAGGGCCATAACTCCGCTGTTACTTGTCCGATCTGATTGGTTTTCGAACTTGACCAAGCTTTCATAGACATTAACAATTTCATGAAGTTTGGTAAAGATTGGATGAAAAATGAAGGCGCTATCGCCTTAACGAGGCAAAATATATCATTTTGAAGTAAATCAAGGGCCATAACTCCGATGTTACTGGTCGATATGGCTGGTTTTCGAACTTGTCTGAGCTTTCATTGATATTAACAAGCTGATACAGTTTGGTAAAGATCGGATGAACAATGAAGCCCCTATAGTCTTAACGAGGCAAAATATAGCATTTTTAACTAAATCAAGGGGCATAACTCCGCTGTTACTATTTCGATATGGCTGGTTTTCGAACTTGTCCAAGCTTTCTTTGATATTAACAATCTGTTCAAGTTTGGTAAAGATTGGATGAACAATGAAGCCCCTATTGTCTTAACGAGGCAAAATATAGCATTTTTAACTAAATCAAGGGCCATAACTTCCCCGTTACTGGTCCGATATGGCTGGTTTTCAAACTTGTTCGAGCTTTCAACGACATTAACAATCTGATAAAGATTGGTAAAGATCGGATGAACAATGAAGCCCCTATCGTCTTAACAATGCAAAATATAGCATTTTTAACTAAATCAAGGGCCACAACTCCGCTGATACTAGTCCGATATGGCTGGTTTTCGAACTTGTCCGAGCTTTCATTGATATTAACAACATGGTAAAGTTTGGTAAAGATAGGATAAACAAGAGGCCCAAGAGGGCCTGTGGACACTCTACTGGCTAATATGGTTCTTATAACATCAATGAAGCGAGTGACTATCATTTTAAAGAGGCAAAATATAGACTTTTTAACTAAATCAAGAGCTATAACTCTGCCATTACTTGTCCGATCTGGCTGGTTTTCGAACTTGGCCAGTAGAGACAATAAAAAAAAAAAAAATCAAAAAAACATTAAAAAAAAAAATTAAACAAAATTAAAAAAAAAAAAAAAATTATCAAAAAAAAAAAATCAATAAAAAAAAAAAAAAAATCAAAAAAAATAAAAATATAAAAAAGAAAGTCGTAAAATCTGGTAAAGTTTGGCAAAGATCAGATGCAAAATGAAGGCCCTATTGTATGACGAGGCAAATTATAGCATTTTTTAACAAAATCAAGGGACATAACTTCGCTGTTACTGGTCCGATCTGGCTAGTTTTCGAACCTGACCGAGCTTTCATTGACATTAACAATCTGATAAAGCTTGGTAAAGATCGGATGAAAAATGAAGGCCCTACCGTCTTAACAAGACAAAATATAGCATTCTGAACTAAATCAAGGGCCATAACTCCGCTGTTACTAGTCCGATATGGCTGGTTTTCAAACTTGTCCGAGCTTTCATTGATATTAACAATCTGATAGTGTTTGGTAAAGATCGGATGAACAATGAAGCCCCTATCGTCTTAACGAGGCAAAATATATCATTTTTACCTAATCAAGGGCCATAACTCCGCTGTTACTGGTCCGATAAGGCTGGTTTTCAAACTTTTCCGAGCTTTCATCGACATTAACAATCTGATAAAGTTTGGTAAAGATCGGATGAACAATGAAGCCCATATCGTATTAACGAGGAAAAATATAGCATTTTTAACTAAATCAAGGGCCATAACTCCGCTGTTACTAGTCCGATATGGCTGGTTTTCGAACTTGTCCGAGCTTTCATTGATATTAACAATGTGGTAAAGCTTGGTAAAGATAGGATGAAAAACGAAGGCCCTATCGTCTTAACGAGGCAAAATATAGCAATATAGCGTTTTTAACTAAATCAAGGACCATAACTCCGCTCTTACTGGTCCGATTTGGCTGGTTTTCGAACTTAACCGAGCTTTCATTGATATTAACAATGTGGTAAAGTTTGGTAAAGATAGGATGAAAAAGGAAGGCCCTATCGTCTTAACAAGGCAAAATATAGCAATATAGCATTTTTAACTAATCAAGGGGCATAACTCCGTTGTTACTTATCTGATCTGGCTGGTTTTCGAACTCATCCGAGCTTTCATTGATATAACAACCTGTTAAAGTTTGGTAAAGATCTGATGAAAAATGAAGGCCCTATCGTCTTAACGAGACAAAAGTTAACGACGGACGGACGACGGACAACTCAGGCATCCCATAAGCTCTGCTGGCCTTTGGCCAGTAGAGCTAAAAACGAAGGCCCTATTGTCTTAACGAGGCAAAATATAGCAATATAGCATTTTTAACTAAATCAAGGACCATAACTCCGCTGTTGCTGGTCCGATCTGGCTGGTTTTCGAACTTGTCTGAGCTTTCATTGATATTAACAAGCTGATACAGTTTGGTAAAGATCGGAAGAAAAATGAAGGCCCTATCGTCTTAACGAGGCAAAATTTAGCAATATAGCATTTTTAACTAAATCAAGGGCCATAACTCCGCTGTTTACTTGTCCGATCTGGCTGGTTTTCGAACTCATCCGAGCTTTTATTGATATTAACAACCTGTTATAAGTTTGGTAAAGATCGGATGAAAAATGAAGGCCCCTATCGTCCTTAACGAGACAAAAGTTAACAACGGACGACGGCACGGACGCGACGGACAAACTCGGCATCCATAAGCTCTTGCTGGCCTTTGGCCAGTAGAGCTAAAAAACAGGGAAACTATATCCTTAAGGGGAGGGTAATGACATAATATAAGAGAATATTAAATGGTAATGTATTTTCAAAGTATTTAGCATACAATATTGGTTTGATAGTGAAAAATTTCCAATTTAAGGCAAAACAATACCAATTTTCCCAGTTGGATGGGTACCGTTTACCATCCCAAAAGAGTGAAAAAAATCTCTGACTGGATGCGGTGTTATATATTGAGAATCTTGATAATGGCCTCTTTAGGCCAAACATATGACAGAGGCAAATTATGTAAAGTAGCATAGAACAAACTATTCCGAATAGTTAAATTCCCTTTGGAATATACTAGAATATTACAATAATTAATAGTTACAGTGAAACCTGCTATATCTGACATGACTCTGATAATATAGGGTGTAAGTAAGCCAAAAGCTGAGTTGATTATGAACACATACAGGTAATATAAATTATTAAATTAACTACTGAACGTACATGTAAATTATCATAAATATTTTAAAAGATATAATTACAAGATATATATCAGTTACCCCCTTTAAAGGGGGTACATCAGGATTTTTCCAGAAACATCTTAAATTATAAAATTGTTCCAGTTCATGATCAAACACTTATATCAATCAAAATATGATGTTAGACCATTTTGTTAATGTCTATACTTGAAAACACCATATAGCTAGGACGGAATCGGACGTAAAATGCTGAAATTAACCCTGGTGCGTCACCTAGGATAGCACGTATTACTGTGCAGAATGAATTTCTTTGCAAATAAGGGATAGTTTTTAGGCTCATTCATTATGTTTTGGCCATGTAGAATAGAAAATACTAATATTTGTCAATTTTAAGTCGACACCTAGACCCCCATGAAAAGCCTGATGTACTCCCTAGTATATATACTGAAAGGAAAAAGAAACGCAGGGTGCGTATTTCCGCTATATATTGTATGTTTAATATGCTACTGCTAATCGAATGGTACAGGGCGACATTACGCCTGTCCTTTTAGAAAGGTTTAAACAGCACTGAACACACCAATGGTTACCCCTTTAAAGTTTTATTATCGTCAGAATGCGCATTTGGCTCAAGCAGATGAGCAAACTTAGGCTTTAAATGTTGCAATCACTTAACATTAAATACAGTACTGAACTGGCTCAATTTTTCAAAGAGGAACTTCAGCATTTATGATTTCTTGTTACAACGTGTACTGTGATTAAAACGTCTACAACATCACAGTTGTGTCATTTCTCTAACTAACTGCACTTTTTTTTTTTACAAAACATCTTGGGATTTCCTTGGAATATATATGGAATTAAGTGTGCAGTATATGCAATATATAGCGGAAATACGCATCCTGCGTTTCTTTTTCCTTTCAGTATATATATAAAATAAAATATCAACAAATTAAATACACAGTGAATAATGATTTTAAAAGCATTACATGTACATGAACAGTGCATTTTTTTTACGTAAAATGCGTGAATTTAATCATTAATTTAGTAATTAGCTTCATTTTGATTTCTAGTGTCAAAAGAATCCGTTGTCTTTTTGGTGATGGTGAATGATCAATAAACGTATCCAAAAAATAAGAAAACTGACAGAAAAACGTATTCAATGCGTGCATTTGGGATTACCTCCATTTTATGGTTGGTCCACCTTGGTATCTCTACCACCATGTTGCAAATTTTGTTGGCTTCATCTGCATAGAGTGGTATGTCGTGGAAGGGAGAGATAGGATTGTGATGTTCATCAGCTGAAATTGCAAAAGTAGGCTAAAATACATGTATAGTCTGAACCAGTGCATAAGGTTTTCACTCTAGTTGGATTTTTAAGTAATAACTTAAGCCTTTGGATATGAGAATATTAGTACTTCAGAGGCCATATTCATAAAGCATGTCAGCAGGGAGTACGTTATAGGGAGGAGAAACGGGCTCGTTTTGCCGATTTATGTTGTCGCGCATGTGTTTCACTACTCCGTGAAAATGACTACTTCCGGTTGTTTCGCGAGTGTGTGAAAAACAGCAAATTCTTATAAATTATTACACTTACAAACTCAATAAAGGTGCTAAATGTAAACATAAGTATTATTTATTCACATTGTGTCCTCTGATACAGAGCGTGTATTTGTTTGCATGTTTAAAAGCACATTTTACCAGACGGTTCCGTGTTACAAAGATGGCACCACTCTGCGCCAAATAAAAAATGGTGACAGTGTATAGCTATTGCAAACGAGATACGAGACTACGGGTTATTTAGGCATTAATAATAACAAAAAGTGAATAGTAAACATATTTATCTTTGTCAAGAAGGTAATTTCATGGTGGTGATTATAAGACAAAGCCTAAAAAGAGGTGATGAAAATGTGCCTTTTGAGATATCAGCTAATTTTTAATTTTATAGAATTAAAAATGGTGTGGAGCTATTGCAAACGAGATACGAAGTATGGGTTATATTAGGCATTAATAATAACAAAAAGTGAATAGTAGACATATTTATCTTTGTCAAGAATGTAATTTCGTGATGTTGATTATAACAGAAAGCCTTAAAAAGGGGCTGTAAAAACTGCCTAATTTGAGATGTTGGCTGAAATTTTAACTTTTCAAATGTAACGCGCTTACGATCGATTTACCTGTATCGATAAAATAGTAAATGGCGGCGTTCTAGCGCGACAACATAAATCGATAAACTAGAGCGTTTATGAACCCGTTTCTCCTCCCTATAACGTACTCCCTGATGTTAGTGAAAACATGGGATTTACTATTAAAAAAAATAACCATTTCTCAAGTCCGGTATGTGTTGTAAAAATACTTTTTTAAGGTTTCGTCAATTTACATGGTTTTATTTGTTACAAATCAACTAAGATGATTTAAGAATGGTTTGCTAGAAAATTTTCAAGGGATAGTGATATTTAGGAGGACTGCAGGGTTCTCAATTGACATCCACGCACGCGTTTTGATGCATGGAAATTTAACTAGAACTGTCGCCGGAGGCGGACAAATACCCCCGGCTGGCAACTTGTTGGGGGCGGGTAAACATACAAGACTTTGTTCCTATAAGATATATAGGCATATATTATAGAGAAAAAGCCCGTACACGAATTTCTATTTGACTTCCGTGAGTGACTGAGTACCAAATATGAAATGCATTAATAATACATAGGGATGGGTATCGCCAGAATTGTTATATCGCGATACGGCTAAACTGAACCAGCCAAAGCCTAATGATATAAACAAGAAAGAGATATCTTATGAGTTGTATCCTTCATTCATGAACAAATATTAACAGTTAAAAAAATACAAAATGAAATAAACCCAAACAAGAAACAACTTACAGCTTGACTAGAATGTTGTCACACATTGGACTTCCCCTTCGGATTGTTTACAATTTCAAAGTCTGGGTCATAAAACTCCGACATTATTTATTTTTAGAGCGCTGGTAAACGCCGGTTTGATTGGTTACCCAGTTTATATCGCTTAGCCTGCGTAATCGAAACCAGTGATGGAAAAACACATGGGAGCCTCGTTCTGAATCAAGTCTAAAAATAAATCTAAACACATTCCAGAAACTTCCAGAATAGCCTATGTACTGGCTGACTGAGCTGGGTCCTGGTCTATACCACTGACAATGTTACGACTCGCAATAGAGCGAGAAACCAGTGAGTACTCAATGGAGAAATAAACTCGACCTGACGGATATTTTCAGACTGCTTCTGCATTAAGTGAATTTACCGGTCACATCGGCATGCTAAGAGCGTATCGTGATACGTTTTATTTTGAGACTGTATCATAACATACCCAGGGTTTCCCCCAGAAAATTGTGAAGGCATGTTGTTCTGACATTACATTAACCAAACTGGGCTTAAAAAAAGTAGTGCCTATTAATGGCAAAATAACATACTTTTATGATTTTGGTGCAAAAGGAACAAGAATCACCATAGAAATTCTATTTTTCTTCTTTTAAATCTGTTATTCATGAATATTAAGAAAATCTTAAGGCATGTTGCTCTGATGAAGGCATGTTGTTTTTCTTTTTTTTTCCAGGAAGGCATGTTGCATGCGACATGCCTTATGATCCTGGGGGAAACCCTGATACCGACATATCGGTAATACCGCGCACCACTAATAATACAAAGGGCCATAACTATAACGGAGTGGAAAATTATTGAACCGGAACCGAACGTCACGATAATATGTGCATTTCCACTTGATATCGATGCTTTGTAGCAAGTTTCATGAAATTATAACATGTGGTTTTAGAGATATAGCCCGAACAACTATGTGACTACCAAGTATGAAATGCATTAAAAATACATAGCCATAACTCAGTGAAAAATTATTGAACCGAAACGTCATGACAGTATGCATATCTCCATTTGATATTGCCTAGCAAGTTTCAATAAATTCTAACAAGGAGTTTTAGACAAAATGTGCGGACAAGAAACGCAACTGTTTTATGAGGCTAGAAACGTACCCGAAAATTGACCAAAATCTTACGTCCCACTAAGCCGAAATCCTGGATCCGCCAATGTATATTAACTTTCCTGATTGCATTTTTCCACAGAAACTGACACCGAAAATGTTTTATCGTCCATTTTGGTTGTTGTCACGCCATGGCATGTGAACGCTTATCCACTATATAACATGAGCAAGCGTCCAATAACACTGTGCACTCGCACATGTTTCGAGACGTTTATATGCCGGATCCGAAAACAAAGTAAAAAAAAAACACTTCCGAAAAGCCTAAAAAAAGGGTGCATAGAATTACCGGAATCCACCTATTTACCGGAATCCACTTGAATTACCGGAATCCACCATAGAGTTACCGGAATCTACTTTTGAATTACCGGAATCCACTATTTATGATCTAAATTGACGTAAATGTTTAGTTAAGTAATATATTAATGAATTTATTAATGAATATGTGTTTTTGTGACTTTAATTATCGAAAAATACCGGAATACGACTTTTGAATTACCGGAATCCACTATTTTGATCTAAATTGGTGTAAATGTATAGTTAATTAAGTAATATATTAATGAATATATTAATGAATATGTGTTTTTGTGACTTTAATTATTAGTGTTATTAGCGAAAATTACCGGAATACACCAGATAATTTGCCGTAATATAAGACACGCCCTGTTACGTCAGCCAACATATCTTTTATTTGAGTGTAACACAACTGCTGTCTTCAATGGCAGGAAGCTTTTGGAACTGGCAGGCTGACAGAAGTAAATATTCTTACCATTACACTGGGAATTGATGTTATTAGTATTAAAATAAATGCATAAGCTATTGTTTTATTATTAATGTAAATACATCATCATGCGCTCCCTAATATCTTATGTCACTTATCTTTTGAACAAAATTCAAGTCTTGTTTATTGAGAACCTGTGTATTAAATCTTGCGTTTAGCATGTGACGTTGTTATTATTAAAGCACGTGTTATAAGTACGGCCGTATGCATCTGCTTTATATATAACATCATCATGTCACTTATTTTCCGCTATAAATGTTTTAAAATATGTCACTTATTGCTTCTTTTTTTTAATGCAGAGGCGTAAATCAATGTTAAATGTAATTAAATAATATTAGTATCGTAATAAATATTTTTCCGCTATACATACTTTATGATATATAACAGAACAAAATTCATGTCTTGCTAATTGAGAACCTGTGTATTAAATCGTGTCGCGTTTAGCATGTGAGCAGGGCTGTACAAATATTTTTTTTAGCCACTAGTCCGGGACTAGTCACCCTGTCAAAAGTGACTAGTCCCAAAAAAAATGTGACTAGTCCCAAAAATGGACACAAGTCCTGAATTCTTTTGATTTCTCAATATGTTAAAACTGCGTCTTGCATACTCATTACAATTCATTATACACAGTAAAGGAAACAATCCTTATTTACTCTTCAGACAATTAATGTATGTTTCAGTGGTATAGATTGCAGACTGCCATTGGGTGAAACAGTAGCAATAGTAAGAATCACATCTGCATTTTTAAATTTCAATATAGATATTGAGTTTCATATTACAGTTCAGATAATCATTTAATGGAGAGAAAAAAAAGTCATAACTTTATATAGGACTACGGTAAGGGGTTACAGATGAGATTCTTACATTTTACCTAATGCAAAAAAATAAATAACATGTGAATTAATATAAACATTTTATTTTTATGTTTTTGTCCACTACACCAGATGATTTTGACTTTTTGATTGGCGTCCTCTTTTTTATTTTTACTTTCACTATCGCTTTCACTATGAATATTTTCCTTATTTTTAACACTGAAAAAGTTCAGAAAACTCATTTTTGAAATGTAAACATTAGCACTGCCGAATACGAAATCAAACTGATTATGTATATCAGTTCGTTTTTTTTTTTTTTTTTTTTTTGACAACTCAATTCTTCGAACGTAATTATTACACCAACTATGCACAAACTGTTACCCCACCTGCCTTTCATGTCTGTTACAATTAAGCTCAACAATACACCGAGAAACAATAAAAAATTACACCTACCGTTTCATATCAAACATACTTAGTTTCTCTACTCATTGAAAGATTGCCGACAAATCGGCCTGATTGCTAATTAATCATCGTGTTATTGTTTCAGTGTATTGCCGTTTTCAGCTCACCACGTGACGAACAGGTAATCACGTGACGAACATGTGATTTACCTGTAGTAGACATTTCATTGGCAAGCGGGTGATTAAAATAGATCGGGTCAATTGATTGGATAATGTCGACAATGCCGACTGTCAATTAAAGTAATTTGGAGGCGGGACTTCCGGCACGGTTGATTGTTGATAAAATTGCCCCGGGTAATCGCTGATCGCCGCTGTGGCTGCTAATTGCATTACATAAGCGAGTGCAATTAAAGGATTACGTTGAGAAGTGTGCTGGGGTTGTTTTATGACAGGTGGCCGACATTGTTAATTGGACAAATCTGGGACTGAAATCTTTCAAACAGTGACATGCCCGACTTTCTCTTTTTTTAAAATTGGACTAGTCCGGGACGGAAATCTTTGAAAAAGTGACACGCCCGACTTCGGTTTTGGACTAGTCCCGGGCGTCGGGCTATAGAATTTGTACAGCCCTGGTGAGGATGCTATTACAGCACGTGTTCTAAGTACGGCCGTATGCATCTGCTTTGTATATTACATCATCATGTCACTTATTTTCCTGCTCACACTTAAAGGTTTCGGTGTCCTTTGTAAAGTAATTAAAAAAAATGAAATAATTTACTTCATTCTTGATTTCATAATCGACTTTTGCATCTAATATTGTTAGTTTGACACAAAATTAGAAAATATTGAATAACATTTCTATGCACCGCATAAAAATAATAAATCTATTTGTTGTTTCTAATTTATTAATTCCTATTATCATTAATTTAAATATTAATTATATTGCATTGATGGTCGTTCTATCCATACATCTACCATAATGAATATAAGAAATAGGGATGAATGAACTATATCTATAACTTTTCGGTTCTGTATAACACTAACACAATCAGATTACTTATTGGTAAATTTATAATAATAAGTGATCTTACTCGATTTATTCAATTCCTATTATCATTAATTTATATATTTATTAGCTTGCATTGATGGTCGTTCTTTCCATACATCATAGGAAATTGGTAAATTGATAATAATAACTGACAAGAAGTTATTATCTTAATCGATTTATTCATTTACTTGTTTGTGATTCGGTTAGTAATTGAGTAGTGAACTATATTTACTAATTAGTAAAATGTTTGCACATGATTTAATTAATATAGGACATTTAGATTAAAACACACTACTGACATATCAATTACATGATTCACTCAGTTTAAGAAATGTTGACGACGAATTCGACAGGCTTCTGCAGTTTAAACCAGACTACGTCTTTGTCAACGTCGGCGGTAACGACATAGATTCAAATTCTACAGCACCAGACATTGTCAATAGGATTATTGACATAGTTCTTAGATTGAAGGCTGCTGGCGTGAAACGGGTGTTTGTCGGCTGTATTGCCGAGCGAGGAAATGTGAGAAATACAACTGTCGCACATTTCAATCAAGTGCGACGCAAAGTTAACAAGAGGCTGCGGGTTATGTTGCAGGAAGACTTCATCAATGTCATGAAGAAACTGAAGTTCCCTCGCCATTATGACGCAGACATGGTTCATCCTGGAGCCAAAGAAGGTGGCATGAGAATATTGACATCTGTCATTCATAGATGTTTATTATCTACCAAGATATAAATGCTTTATGCATTATAAAGGCCCTTTTAAGGGCCAAACAATATTGTTCGAAAGAACATCTCAAAATTGTCAATAACCAAGGCCCTTTTAACATGTTTAACAATATCAATAAAATTATACTGTATCTATTATTATGATACATGTAAAAGAGGTAAAAAACTAATGCAAACAACATCATCATCCGTAAATGAAATTTTATTAGCCATTTATTTGTTAGCACAATTCATAAAATACGAAAAAAACCTAATAAATATATAAAAAAAACAACATATTTTATAAAGTATATATCATTATTAGTACATTATCTTTAGTCTTCTAATACTATAACTAATGTATTCTATCAATATTTTAAAATATATCAATTATAAAAAGTGGATTCCAGTAATTCAAGTGGATTCCGGTAGATTCCGGTAAATAGGTGGATTCCGGTACGACGGGCGACAGACGAAGAGTAATCCCAATAGATCACATTGAGCCTCCAGCTCAGGTGCTATAAAAATACAATCGGCAATAACTCAGTGAAAAATTATTGAACCGAACGTTATGACAGTAGTATGCACATCTCCACTTGATATTGATACTTCATAATCATAGCAAGTTTCACTCTATGAGAATTCTCTCAGTTTAATCAATGGGTGGAGCTTAAACCTTAGATTTTACAAACAAATACACGGATGTTTCAGTGTAAATGTAGGGCGAATTATTCCAGTGGCGAGAGGTAAATCTACCCGTTACGTCAACTTACTGATAAATACTCGAAAACTTGGGGTGTTGAGACAACCTCTCTCGACGGTAGTGTAAGCCATGTTTCTGTTTGTCAATGATGTTCCACTGGTCATGAATGGACGGAAAAAGGGCTGGACACGATGTATGCGACTTAATCCACTCGCTTGTTTTTGAAAGAGACACGAGAAACACCGACTGACCGAGACACTCACACGTTGCATTGACGTTACTAAACCCACCAACTTAAACAACGATGCGCGCGCAATCAATTATTTAACTTCCGCGTACCTGTCCTACCGAAATGGACGAAATCGGGTAGATGACACGAACGGAGACCTCAATTACAAACATGAGAAATCGGTCCAACAGCACCCAAACACACTGGCTCCGTATGTCTGCACCACACAAATGAAATGAGCAAATTCAGGACAATACACAACACAAAGAATGGCTCAGAAGGCAAGTGAGAAAAAAATGACATATAAGTCCAGGCTGTATACAGGGCTGCCAAAAGAAAAAAGAAAAGAAAAAAAGAATAACATAAAATCCGGAGATGAAAAAAACAACATCAGTCAAGGAAAGCGCGTGATGCACATTTTTAAACGGACATTTTAAACTTGATTTGCGCAAATTAAAATGGGTGGTCCCGTGTATCAGAGTCGATACTCCGAGCACGTTTTAGAACCATAGCAATCTATTCATTAGAAAAATCGAGAAGAACAAGTTCCCGGATCGTGCCTATCCACGACCTCTCTGTGGAGCAACGCTAAATAACCTATATAATGTGTTGATGAACGTTACACACCTTTCATATCAATGCTTTAAACATTCCTGCCTACGCGTTAAGGTTTTAATTAAGGCTTAGAAGAAAACCGCCCAACCCTCAACCCCCACTCTCAACGCTCCAAGTTTAAACAAAAAATAATAAATTGAAAAGAAATCAACATGTTTTAACCCCAACACAGTGTTTTGTTACGTATTATTACAGGTAGTCATGTATTCACGTTCTGTCTTATGTATGTAGAAATACCATAAATTGTAACTATGTCATAATTATAGGAGTATGGACAGATATAGTATACTGCGCCTTATAATATGATCATAGTTACTTCCCTTTGATACGCATACGACATTTGCAGTCTAAAGTTATGAAAGAAAGAAGCGGACATTCTAAGCGTTACTGTGAGGTAGTTTCTGGATTATACCTAATTATAACGCTTAGAATGAGCATCTTTATAATGACATAGTATTATATTGTTTTTTTACAGTTGGCACTGCTTGATCATATTTTTAATCAGGTTCACAGTTATGGTGATACACTAGAAGGGGGAGTCGCTAGCGCATACCAATTTCTTTAAACGTTATGTTTGTCAATAAAATAAGCCAACTATATATTGCAAATGTGAGTGTCACTGAAGGATTAATGATTGCAATATTAGAATGTAATGCTGATAGCTGCAATGCTTCGACAACAGTAAGTAGTATAGATACTGGAGGTTCTGGGCCAGTTCACTCACCCCACTCGCGACAAACAATCAGCAGTTATCATGACACCCTCGCAACAACACAAACTGCTTGATTGCCCTTCGCTTAGGAAGAACTTTACCAAAAAAAAAACAGTATCTATTAATTTAGTATGAATAATATCCACCGTCTCCTTTTGTAGATAACTAAAACAATTGCAATTCGTTAAGCAAAGTCAGACGGAACCGGACAGTAGTCTTCATCATCGCTGTACATATCGTATTTTACCATAGAGTATTTTACATGTATGCTAATGTATCTTGTCCATTATCTAGTATGTATCTTTGTCCATTATCTAGTATGTATCTTTTATCATCATAAGCTGGCAAACTCTTTTTACTGATTTCGTAGCTGCTTATGTTATGCTTTTGTGATTTAATAACTTTCATCTCGTGGTGGGCTTCTGTTGCCCTAAACAAAATTTCTTTGTAATAATTACGCGTTATATTTTTTTTAACAACACACTTTTTAACACCCTTGCATTTTTTTGTTCTAACCTCATTATCTAACATATACGAATATAGTTTACTTCATAGTCCAACAAATTCAACAATAGGCATACCACAAGTTCCATCTTTCATTTTGCCAATACTAGTAACCTTTTTTATTATCATTAAAATGAAACTTACTTTTTGGATCATAATCACAATTGTCAAAAAGTTCTTTATCCTTGTAAAAGTCTGCATTCACATCTTTTGTTTTTATTTCATAACACAAGGAATCGGTATCAGTAAATAATAATTTAGCTTTTTTATCATATTTGTTTTTAATGTAGTTGTAATGGAAATCATACATTAAATATTTTGACAAAAGAAATATAAAAAGATCGGACAGGGAAGGTAGCATTCAAGGAGAACAGTCAACCACAAAACACTGAAACAAACATGGAAACAGACAAACAAGAAGGCAAAAGTAATAATACAAGTAAACGACATCACAAACACAAAAGGGTTGACAATAGGGCTACCGCCTTGGAACGGTCAGTGGCAAAGTAGGCCACTGGGGGTTTAAACCGGTTCTAGGGTGCACCAAACCTCACACTTACCCTACTGTCATCCCATTAAAACAGGACAGTGTAAATAAAGAAATCCCCGCCATGATCTAATCTCTAACCAACAAGGCAGCATCAATAGGCACTATAAGTAAAACACAAATACGTTCGTGTAACTATAATACAAAAAAAACAATAGCATAGAAAGCCACAATGAAGGTATTCAATGACTTGGCAGAAGCCAGAGCAGTAAGAGTCTAAAATACACATGCCAACATAACAAGGACGATTTAAAACTAATCGTTCTTTTATTCTGTTTATGGCAAATAAATTTTCATTAAACATTTTACAAGAAATAAATGAAGGTCTTGCTGCATATTTTAAAAGGACCTCCTCATCGTAAGTTAATTAAACATTAATTCTCTTTCTCAAATTTTCCATAGTTTTACCAAAAACTGAATTGTTCATCAGTTTGAAGAAATCCTTTTCAAAAGCATTTTTACCAGCTGTTCTCTTGGCAAGTCTATGTATGTCTGTAACCACTTTGATACATCAAACTGTAGTATTCCTTGTTTGCAGTACAGTGCGGACCTACGATGCCTTTGCGCTCGGACGCTGTGGTTTCTATAGGACCCTATATCTCATTTTTTCGATGTATTTTTGTTACCTTCAATCCAAGCTTTTTATACAGTTTTAAGTTTCTGTAATGCACAACATACTTTTCTTTATTGTTTAGTGTTGTGACAAGTTTGTTAACTTTACTAGATCCTAAATTAAACTTTTTTTAAAACTTTTACAATAATCTGACAACCACTCATCTTTTATATTTAAACTTTCTTTGGCAAGAGGATAATCATTATGTGAGTCATGCAGTTTCTTAGGATACTTGATATCACACTCAACAATGTAATTTGATTTTCCTTTTTCGATCTTATTAACACACTTAAAGTTACCAGTAGGCAACGGTTGGCACATAGCCCACCCATACAAGTTATTAGCGTCAAGATATATTATGTACTTGCTTTCTTTTTTCTTGTCATAGTTTTTCATATATTTATTGTTAGCCTGTGAATATCTGTTTGCAATATAACTTGTGGCACCTCTTAATCCTTTTTCCACAAACAAATATTGATCAATATCAGTGATTAAGTCAAGTTGGATACCAGTCATCTGAAAAAAAAGAGTATGACAATGGACCTTTGGAAACGTCCGAGCACGACACATACGAAATATTGCAGTCTCGGTTTGATTGAGACTGTTCATGAGCGGTAGTGAAATATGCTAGCTACCGCTCACACCCTCTAGCCCGGGGTTGAGCAGAACTCAATATTCATAAAATCAATAGTACACAATTTTAACCGTCCCGAAGATGGCGTGCATCCCAAGCTAAACCAGGACTACTGAAGTAATGACAAGGATCTAATTTGTAATACTCAATGCACATTTTTCTAAAGTTTTCAAAAACATCTGTCAGTAACAGCACATCAGTTTTAAGATACAGATCATGATATTCTCCCATATTTTTAATCTTAAATGTTTTCCATATTTTTTTAGCATGGTCATAATCTGCATCTGAATTATGCTCATCATTTAATTGAGAATAAAAGCTATCTTTCCCAGGTAATTTAGTTTCCTTAATTCGTTCAAAACTGTTCATGTAATCATAAGGATAAACGCCTTTTCTTTTTATTAATTCTAGCTTGTTGCCAGAGTATTTTTGTGAGGTGTACTGAAACGAAGGGATGTTTTATACTAAATTATCAAGCGATTGAGACATAAACTGGAAACTGTCAATAAACACTAAACTTTTTCCTAACATAAAAGCATGTACTTTTCCATGTTATTCGGTATGACATTTATTTCTTTTTTAAACTTTCCGATGTGTTGCATTATAAAGTGAGAATCATATCCTCTCAAGTTATGAAACACAACAGGTATTTTTCTAGTCAGCCTGAAATTAGTATTACATATATCGTGAGCGCTTCCCCTATACTTTCCAGTTATATGACAATGGTCCCTAACTTTCCTGATGGAGTTTTTGTATGCCACTGTATGGCCCGCGTCACCTTTTTTAAGAACTAAACCATTACCGCAAATATGGCATGATTGAGATTTTTGGAATCTATCTTCTTCTTCCGTCGACATCATCAAATCTTTCTTAAAATGTGCATTCATAGTTTTCTTGCACCACTTTTCTTCTTCTATCATTTTTTCGAAACACTTGTAAACAGCCTTTGGTCCTGTATACCTTTTCAACTGGTTTTGAATATTGATCATCATAAAAACAAACAACCTTATACCCATAACTGCAATCAGTATGCTTTTGATATGCTTCTGTATATGATGTTTTAGGATTGTTTGATGATGAAGAAATACTTTCGGTTACTGCTTCAAAATCAGCATATATAACTAAAGGAACCATTAGTTGCCTGTCGTAGTTTTTAAAATAAACCTTTTGATCTTCGCTCGGAATTTTTATTGCTTGTTTTCCATTAAGTGAAAGACAATCAGGCTCATGCTTTTTTAACACCCTTTCTAATGTAAAGCACTGCAAGCATGTTTTACAAAACCATTTTTTCCTTGTGTGCTGTTTGATTATACATCAAACTGTTAAAGTTTTTTATCCATACGTAATGATTTTTTTCTTTTTCGGTGATCAAAAGACTATCACACGATTCTTTTGCTTTATTTTTTGATATGAATTCCTTCTATTAATCGAACATGATGGAAGTTAAATTAAGCATGTTCCTCTCAGGTAATGTGTATTTACGTGGCAATATGTGTATCATTTGATATCATATATATATATATAGTTTATTTGATACAAAAGGCCATAGGCCCATGAGTACACAAATGCTTATTTAACAATATACAAAATATCAATAGGTGGTGATACAGTATACATAGTAACTATTATCAAGTGATTAAGCATGGTTCAACTGAAGTATACTTGTTATAGCAATCCTATCAAATGAGCTGACGAGGAGAATCTTATGTATTATTATACAATAATTCATTACGTATTTTAAAACTTTCAAAAACATACATGGCAAGGTTTCTTTCTATGCGTACATTGTTATTGTTCATGAGTTCAGTAAACTTCAGAGTATTAGGATGCTTCCAGTAGTATGATTTGATATATTTTAAGCGCAGTTTTTTGTACATTGTGCATTCAAACAAGAAATGGAATTCATCCTCGAGATTGTTACATAACTGACATTTACGTTCATGTAGTGGTATTTTTTGTGGTCTGTGCCATCTCCCCGTCTCCACTTCAAGACGGTGAGATGACACTCGTAATCTGCTTAAAGCACATCTGAATTTTCTTAAATTTACATTTTCTAAATACGGTTGAAAGCGAAATTCTAAAAACAATACATATGTCCTAGCACGGGTTGAGTTCACTAATTCTTCATTCAAACTTTGAATAAATGTATCCTTTAATCGTTGTTTAAAAACTGACATAAAACCTATTTTATTTCCAACGCCATGGAATAACCAGACATGATTAAAACCAAGTTTATCAAAAATATATTTAACTTGACTTGCCCAATTTTGTTTGTTAGGATATTTTGCCATATCATCTAACATCATATTATACACAATGGTTATGTACTTTATCATTGCTCCCAACAATCTTAAACCAAAAGTTTTTAATTCTATGAGTGACTGTCTTCCTAGTTCCCCATAAATAAAGTTATTCTGCGTCTGTATTTTCTAGGCTCTATTAAAGGTTCCTGTTGGTACCGGTAGTCCAGATAACCGTGTATGGTCTCAGTGTATTGTGGACAATATCGGGGAAAACATGCTTCTTCTTTAGATCCTTTATCATTTTCCACGACTTGGCTCTGCACAGAAACCCACGTGACTCGTTGATGGTCGTTCTTCGCCAACTGGCCTTCTTGTACACACGTGTTGAAGATTTGCTTCTTCACATCATTATCCCTTCTCCTTTAAGGACATTTGCTAAGTGAGTCAGAACCGTGTCATGTCACTACCTATATCTTCCACGAGACAAGGCGGCTTCGCAGGAGGAAAGTATGTGGTTCAGGGTCACTCTTTTTACATACACAGGGTGCATCTTGCAGAAGAGTTGTTTTTGTATTGCTTTGAAAGATATTTTATGTTCAGTCTTTCATCAGATACTCATGCAAAGTGTCATCGAATCCTTTAATAACACATCTTGGTAGCTGAATGATATATTACAAATTGATTACCCTTTCTTTTCTACTCTGATTGATATCTAACCTAAAAAACTTAAACTCAACAGAATACTTTTTTCCCCCTGATATTAACGATTCTTTGACTGGTTTACATCTCTCGATTGAACATGGAGAAATAATAAGCAATATCTATGGCGAGGGAGATGATTTATTATTTTGACATTGTTGACATTGTTGATAATCCCCACTTCGATGGGAATGTTCCGAGAGCAACGTTTGTCTACATTTTATATCTACTTTCATTTGTTTGTATGCGGCTTGTGTTCGAGTTGACGACTTTAATATTCGTAATATTTGTATAACTAAGAAGCTGCTCCATCCGCGCTACCATTACCACAAACTTAAATAAACTTTTCTGCATTTTTCTTACGTAACCCTGATCTACTATTAAAATATCAAAGCAATTTAAGAACTATTCTGCTTCTTAACCTGGCTTCTATGGTGACGTGACTGACAAACATCGTAAGATCATTGGTTATAATCGCTTTCATACAATTTTTATTAAAAAACCTGTTAAAAAGTGTATCAAAAGAGTTTACAAGTCTATAATTTTATATGCTTTCCTCTTTGATTGTGTGATGATGACCCGACATACGGTGTACCCTGTGATAACGTCTACATTAATCCTGAAAGGGGTGGTAACGTTTGATGTTTGTCTTCGATCTTGTCTTATCGTGCATTTAACGGTTTATTCTCTTGATGGTATGTCTTCTGCATAGTCACTAAGTACTTGCTTTATGGCTTTTTAGGCGTTTTTATATTCATATATACATGATCATCTTGGTGTTATACTTATATTGCCTATTAATGCTGCCTAGTTTGCAGTTCGCCACTATGCTTTCCTGCTTGATTGTGCGATGACCGGACAGATTGTGGACACTATGATCATGTCTACATAAATCCTTAAAGGACGGTATCTTTTGGTGTTTGTCTTAAATATTGTCTTATCGTACCCTTAATGGTGTGTTCTTTTGCTGCATGATTGCATTTTGATCTGTCAGATTATCGCCATACCATTTACCAAGGCATTTGATTGGATTATCCCCAAATGCTAGGAATGTCTTTTCGTTTTATCTTCAGGTTGCACTGCTGGGCACAGCGGACCCTTCCTGACGAAAGACTCCTCTACTGTCTGGCATTGAACATACTGAGGTGTTTCTAATCATACGTTTTGATATACATGTATCGTTTCCTATTTTTTTTGGATTTATTTATTGTTGGCAATTTCCTTTTGATGGGATGTACGTTTAGTTTGAACATATTTATTTTACATCGATTTTAACGAAAGCTCTCTAACATGTTAATCACTCTTGACGTCTTCCTGGGTAGAACCAGTAATAAGCAAATGCAGATAAAGTGTCTTGCTCAGGGACACAACACATATATACGTTTATTTACACTGTCTTGTCAATTTGAACTCTGAAGATAGGATACTAACGAGGTTGTGTACACATACAATCGATTTAAATTACCATAGCAGGCCATATTGCCTACTGACCGTTCCAAGTCGGTAACCCTGTTTTACCTGTATATAACAGTTTTCATGTACTGTTGCATGTGTCTCAACGTGTACATGCATTGTTGCGTGTTTATTATTGATTTGTCCTTGGAGAAAGTTAAAAATAGTATAGATGTAAACATGAGTATCTGGTATGCAAATTAGTTATGCAAATTCATTTATGATAAAATTTGGACTGTTCTCATTGGACTATTTGATGCAAATTCAGTTGTGATGAACTTTGGACTGTTTCAATGGACAGTTTTGGTGGGGAGGCTTTTCGAGCAGTCTTTGGGCGGTATATAAACAGACTAGCTCTGGGAGAAGCCCAGCAGTTGAGTTATATTTAGTAAAAAGTTAATTTTGAGTTGGATGCTTTTAAAATATGAAATATATTTGTGAGAGGATTTACTTATTATTGTGCTGATTCAAAATAACAGTGACATTGGATGTTTGGACTAAACCGGAAATATTGAAAATTAATTTAGACTGAAAGGACACTGTTTTGGATTAAACGGACACTTACTGTTTTGGATTAAAGAGACACTTGCTGGAATATTGGATAATTTTATTTGGACTTCAAAAATTGGATATTAATGAAAAACTGGATTCATGTATTCTGTAAGTAATTTTTTTATTTAAATAAATCTGTTAATTATAATTTTGGTGGCTGGTTTTGCTTCTTTTCTTGTTACATTTACTCGTAACACCCTGTCGTCACCACTCGATGTGTTTTGTGTATTGACCTATGCATTGTGCATTAAATTTGATCTTTGTTTGTGATGTAGTGTGGACCTACGGTGCCATTGTGTTTTGGTGCTGTGATTTGTAAAGGACCATTTTGCTCATTCTTATACGCGCGCCGGCGACATTTCATCCAGCGTTTACAGAATATATCTAGTTATATGTGTGACTCTGTTGTCACTGTAATCCTATCCATAAATACCCTGTTTGATGACATCCTGATTCCCGAAATTGCCTTTGGTCCTCTTCTTTCACTTTCTTTCATCCGAGAGCTCCTCCTTTCTGAACGGATGTGTTACCATATTTATAGGTATTGAGAAGAATATCTCTGATCTTGAAATTTTTCTCTTTTCTCTAACACATTTCTGGACTACAGTCTCTATTATGCTACACTTACATACTCGATCAGGTATCCATGCATTATCGAGTGTTTGGCCCTTTTTATTCTAGTATGATTTGGCAATCACTGCCGACTGGTGATTGGCTCCGAGCTCTGTGTTTCTCTACGGGACCATAGCAATCTCGAGGCCTTCTCAGAAGCATTTCTAACTCACTGGATGGCTCTCTTTTTGAGTTCTTCTGATGCCTAATGCAGTAAGCATCGTCCACATGGACTGGACTGCGAATGCTTTTCATCCTACTTCAACCGTGAACAACCATGGTGTCCAACCTTTGAATGGACATTTATCAGCAAGTTGTGCTTGATGAAGTTATCCTCGTCCACATGAACTGAACTGGGAACCCCTTTCATCCTACTTCAAACGTGAACAACTATGGTGTCCACATTTGATCAGCAAGTTGTGATTAATGAAGTTAGCATCGTCCACATGACTGGACTGCGAAAATCTTTCACCCTACTTCAACCGTGAGAACCATGGTGTCCAACCTTTGAATGGACACTTATCAGTACGTTGTGCTTAATGAAGTTATCCTCGTCCACATGAACTGAACTGGGAACCCCTTCCATCCTACGTCAAACGTGAACATCCATGGTGTCCACATTTGATCAGCAAGTTGTGATTAATGAAGTAAGCATCGCCCACATGACTGGACTGCGAATGCCTTCACCCTACTTCAACCGCAAACGACCATGGTGTCCACATTTGATTGGACACTTATCAGCAAGTTGTGATTAATGAAGTTAGCATCGTCCACATGACTGGACTGCGAATGCCTTTCCCCCTACTTCAACCGGGAACAACAATGGTGTCCACATTTGATAGGACACTTACAAGTTGTGCCTACCAAGCAAACCATTCTGCTGGGTCCGTGAAACACAGACTGAGGCAATTGCTTCTGCGTTAACAACTGCAGGTTGCCTTAAACGCCGATGATGAATAATTTGAAGCTGATTTACCAGACAGGGATTTTTAAACTATGGAATGTATTAATAATGCAATATGGACGAACTTTATGCAAATACCTAGTGACACGCGATTTCCTGTTATTTTTTCTTTTCTTCGCTGACATCTTCATATCATGATTAATCAGCATGGCAAATATTAAAATAATCCACCAAATAATGAATGAGGAGTTAGACACACACGATTTCCGTATATAATATATATAAGAAAATGAAATGACCATAACTCAAGTAAAAGTGATCAAATCAAAAATGGTTTTCTTCTCTAACATCTTCACATCATACTTAATCAGAATGTACAATATTAAAACAGGCATTAAAACAGTCCACTTAAAACGTGTGAGGAGTTAAACACACACGATTTTGGCCCCCTATATACTGTATATATATATATATATATATATAGATTAAAAAATCAACTTCGTTGGCGGCGGGTATAATCAATACCCAAAATGAGAATGTCAGACGTGATCATATGGGGGTCGGAGATCCTGCTGCGTATAGCTTTAAATTAACTGGAGCGGTGTTATACAAAACAATATTTTCGAATAAAACAATATACTGCTTCCTCGATGATGAATTTTAGTGAAGAAATGGACAAAGAAGTGAGACTTAATAGCAACATGTTTAAAATAGTATCTAAAATAGCAACTGACATTAAACGTGATTTCCGTTTGATTTTGCAATTTAGCTTTGAGCATGAGATCTAGAATTACATTTCCGAATAGAAAATATAGAAACAGTGTCAATATAAGGGTACATGAAAAAATATCCTTGCTGAGAAATAGTATTATGCCTGTGTTAATGGATCTACAAAGGTCAAGGTAGGAAGACATGTCGAACAGGAAATGTAGCATTCACAGAACACTGTCCACTTTGCATTATATATATATATTTTAAAGTTTTTAGGGGCATTCAAATAAATTCTGTATTCCTTGGTTGAAAATGGACATTATCACAATTTTGACTTGACAGGCGCATGACGTAACCATTATGGAAACCTTCGATTTATATTCGAGTAATGATGTGAAGCAGTGTACCAGATGTTGCGAATGACTCAACAGATATCTAAACGTAATAGAGACACGTAAGTTTTATCGAACTTTTTTAGATTTTAAATTTCAATCTTATTTAACTACTGTTAATGTCATGTCAGAAATTTAGAAAGGCTTTAACAAAAGTAAGCGTCTCATCACATCGTCTTGTACTTGAAGCAGGGCGCTGGACTAAACCAACTCAAACTGTAATAGAGAATAGAAAATGTACAACATGTTATTTACTTGAAGATGAATTTCAGTTCGCATTTGAATGCACGTTATCTCAAGAGATTAGAACAAGTGCTTTTAAATAGTATATTCACTGTAATATGGATACATTAACTATCAGAAAATAATCTTGATATAAACATGTTAGCAAAATAAATTAAGAAATACTCTTGTACTCAGAAATAGTTTGTAGTTTTAAATATATTACATATAATAGTACACACATTCATTGCATTTAAAAACGCAACATCTTTGATTTTCGATTAATTTTAGTCCGCTGTGTTTTTTTTTGTTCAAATCAAGATTGTATTTTATGTTAGTACATAAGTCTCTTTGTCCCAAAGGTTTACATTGCATAATTTTCTCTACTTGTTTCAGTTAAAACACATTTTGCACGAGGACTTCAGTTCCACTCTAGAAATTCAAAACATACAAAGTGTTTCGTTTTCAAATAAAATGAGTGCATTTAGAATATATAGATATTAAGTACATACATGCTTTCTTGTCCAATACTATAAAACGTGTGCAGCTTGGTGAAAAAAGTGTGCATTGCTTGACAAAAGCACCAAACTTTGCTCATAGCTAGACAATACCATATTGAAATAAAATGGCTATGAACCCACTTCAGATTTTTCAACATGCACGCCATTTTCAAAGTGAACACCACACACGTAATGAATAATCAACTGAACCTATATGTATCAGATTTTAACAAAATATATTATGGCAATCATAACAAATTTCGCAAAATGATAGACAAAAGGTCATGAAAAACAATCTAGGTATATTTTAAGTTCAAAATGGCTACCGTTTTCAAAATTGCCACCAAAACATGTTGAAAATTGTAAAAAGTGTTATTTGTTTAATAGTTGTTTGTAAGAAATAAATTAATATGTTGAATTTGTTTCCTCCGTTTTCTTGGCGAAGTATTTGTTTGTTAATATTGCAAGAAAATGTTATTTAGAGGCACTCATGGATTTACACGTTTAAATCAAATTTCACTTCGTATTGTCTCTACGTTTTCTCCAGCCTTTGGAATTTTTTAAGGGTACTTAACTAATTTTCTTATCAGAAAATATATATAAAATATATTTATAAAAACTTAAAAGTCTTTATTTGACTTTGTAAACTTTATCTACAAGACAAAACAAGTAAACCAGACCTAAACGCGAAGACATGCTCACGGGTTAATTGCGTCTAACTATATAGTTGCCGAGCAGAAACAATGAAATTGGCCTGAAACCCAATGTGAAGATCATATTGGCATTTTGCGTTGAGCCTTCGTATTTAAGATGGAGGCACTTAACACAATCGGAGACTTGTTTGAAAACTATAGATGGACCAGTGCCCTTGTGGCAAATGACATCGGCGTAGCTACTATATAGGCCCGGGCCAATTAGTCAAAACGTATTTCTTTAAATACCACACAAGTGTTCTGTCGGATAGCCAAAAACCACCATTACACCATTACATAGTAAAGTTTAGAAAAGGGCCTATATATGCATTTCAAGTCAGCTAAGCCCCTGAATGACACTGCATATTTCTTTCTGATATAAAACACATGCATCAGGGAATGCTCATCAAGTGACTACCTATACTTATGGTAAACCGCCCTTACGGTTATTTCATTGAAGTGTGAGCAAGGCATGCCTACCACTGAGTATTGCACATGACGATCATAAAGAGAACCAAAAGTTCGCAATTGCAGTACTGTTCAGTTACACTTTAAATCTTAAAATTAGTCATCTCTGTGTGTGAGATAAGCTTTATTAGTGTTGTCTCATCAATACCCAATGAACTAGCTCACAAACAGAAATGTAAGATTGTGAAAAAAGATGGAGGTGCAGTAGATGCTGTAAACATATCGCAGCTCCCTCATTGGATGATCACTGAACCATATATGGCCTGAGTTATCTGTTAATTTCACTTATTGCAATAATTCATCAGGCGCTGCCTATGAAAGAACTGATCGGTTGCGATAGAACAGAAACTAATCACGTTCATTAAAACAGATGAAGATGTGCCTTGTATCAGACAACGAGAATAGGATGCAGACTGATCTCTATCATTTCACTAAGAGGTTAATACACTACGCGTGTTCCATGTGGCATATGCCAAACAATATTTCACAAAACTTATGCTATATACAGTAGACACACACGTTGTAGTACATGTTATAGCAATGGTACAGTAAATACAATTAGATGAACTGTACATGTAGGTTAGTTTTAGGAGCTAGGCATCATTTTAGTTCATACAGACCAAGACGACTAGTTGCTTTTCACACTTACTAGATGTAATGAACTATCTTCATTTGCTGAAAGAGGTAAAACATGTGCTTGGAAAATGTGGAAATACTATGTTGAGGTTGCACAAGCTTTCCAATTCCAAAAGGTGTGCTTGTTGGTAAATGTATGATAATATGTCCATGTGAAGTAGCTCTTATCAAGAACACCTGATGAGTTGTTTAAAAGGATGTATTGGACATTGTTGGAGACATGCCCTTTTAGGTCAACCTCTGAAATGCCTACATCCGGTGACTGGGGTTGGAAGAGGATATGTTGAAGCCATTCTCGATAACACTGCCACAGGCATCAGCGTTTGCAATACACGTATTAAAGAGACAAATGTATTGCAAACGATGTGTCAAAGCAGGAATGATGTATATAGTAGTCTTTTGAAAATGGGACGTTGGGTACTGTGACTATGATTAAGAAAAGTTGTACCGTTCAGATCATAGATCAGTAAGATTAGATTAAATTTAATGTAGCTCTCATATTGAAAATGTTCAAATGATATGTCCAGTTATTACATTTATCTTTGTGTATATAACAAACTGAGATTTTGTTTTCTGATAGTGTCTTGTTAATATTGTTTATTAAATCAACAAATGTAATTTAAGGTCTTAATTAAATTTAATTTCGATAAATCGGAGATGAGAAATCCTTTGCGATATTTTTTCTCCAAGCGTTTAGAAGTTACTGAATATTTGAAATATGTTTTACCATACCATTTACTATGTAAACATTTTGCTTATGAGTCATCATGACTTACTGTATTGTAATCATGACTTACTGTATTGTAATCATGACTTACTGTATTGTAATCATGACGTATTGTGAAATGATTGAATTGATTGTACTGTTTATATGGGGATGGCCTTACATTGTAAATATTTCCCTTTTTATTCAAAGGGCTAGCATACCATTCAGCTCATACTTCAGGAAAATACCCAACATTAAACAGTCTAGTAAATAATTTACAAATAGTAAGCGATAATTCGTCATGGACATATATACAATCTGGTCCCGCTAAGCGATTAGATTCTTATTGCTTTATTATTTTATTAATTTATTCCTGTGTAAATATTTGATTCTTCAACCTACAATATACTACATGTAAATTCATTTATTATATACCTATCAGTGATTTATAAGGATTTCTCAGTGACTTATGTTTAGTATCAGACAAAAGTGATATCGTCACATTAGTGGGGGGAGGGGAAGTATTTTCAATTATATATCCTTGATAGGTATAGTAGAACACCTTGTAATTTGTTTCGTTTTTTTCGAACTCGTTTATTAACCGAATTACAACGTGTCCTCGTGACACTGAGACTGTTGATTATTTTCTATTTCTTTCACATCTTTCATTAACATTTACGACGTCATCATCTGACACATCTGGCTTATTAGCAGCTTTAACATAGTGTTCAAAATATGCCGATGGTATATTATATTAGCAGACCTAACACCTGCAGCGTCTTTTAACATGCGCCAATTTTAAAACTTTGCTTTCATAAAGACCGCTGATTTGTCCAGGACCAGAGTCTTATAATCAGACATTGTCTTTGCCTTATTAATTATTAATTTTTTAACAAAGTCTGTACACTTGAATAAACAAATAAAAGTACTGAAAGTACTGAGCGGCGTAGGTTGGTCGAAGAGGATCCTTTGTCATGTTGAAGGGGCGCTGCGTTGCATTTATTTTGTTATATTTGTATTGAAACAAAGTTATGCCATTTATGTGAAGAAGCCTGCCAATAGTTTTATTGTTACAATATTATCCAAGGTGGAATGTATTGTAAACTACAAGCAATCCTTGTTGCTGTAGATGCTCGACTTTCAATGTCTAGACGCTGTATTGGTGAATTATACTGAAGGAGATAATTCAATGTAACAACTAGTGTGCGAGATACAATTGCATACAACGGAGCTACAGATGAGCTTTTTGATCAGTTGGTATATATTAAATTGGGTATTTCATGATTTAAATTGGGTAAATAAAACGACATTGTTTTGGGGTGGCATTCCACTAAAAGAGTATGAGAGTGGACCTCTGGAAACGGCCGAACACGACATTAAAGATTTTGTATAGCATTCCACAAAATAGAACTCATCAGATTAACTTGTTTTATAATAAGCTTTATACAAGGTGACTGGGTGATACTTCAGCAACCCATACATTGCTCAATTTGCATTTGTTGTTTTATCATTTGACAATTTCGATTACTTTATTGGTATCCATGCCTTTGGTTTTAATTGGTTATTTTGTCATGTTTAATTTGGTATTTAAGCAAATACCTTGCTTATCTGTAGCTCTGCATACACAGTTTTAAAGAGACACATGGTACTCGTGAAATCGTTATCAAGCATTGCAATAATTATTTAACCAGTATCAAGTTGAAATGGAACCTGCTTGCAAATAAATATTTCTTTTGATGCTTTTTTCGTTTTTTGTCGTCTTGAACACTATCTGTTACTGTATTATTCGTGCAATGTAATCAGCATTTAATAAAATACACAAAGAAGGTGCTTTGTATTATTCCTATAACGAAGGTGATAAATACCCCCCACCCTTCAAATATATTTTTTAGTAAGATCAAGAGCAATAACCCTGTCTGCAATAACCCTGTCTGTATGGTATTTAGTGAACCGTACCACAATTGTGTCATTTATTATGTTTATCCGGTACATTTGATTAGGTGAACAAAAGTTACTTAGTCAAATTATTCCACTGTTAAGTTATTAGGCAATAAAAACAACAAAATGGTCGATATGCCGCGAAGCTTGTATGGGTGTGGGTGGGGGGACATCCGCAAATAAAACACCAAAGACGATGCAATCCGAAATGTTTTCATTCATCTTATCAATTATAAAAACAATAACACTAAATGCATATTACTGTATTGCAAAAATATAAACATTGATAAAAGTCCAGCAATAAACTGTATCAAACTGTGCGATTCATCGTCATATTGGTATGTGGGGGTGAGGGGTGGTGGTGGTGTGTGTATGTGGGGGGGGGGGGGGGGGGGTGTAGTGGAGTACGACAGCAATCAAACAGTTTCACTGTCAAAAAAGCACATAAACAAAGACGATGTAGTCTTTGCAGACTCGTTTTCATTTATGTTATCAGTTAAGGAAAACTGACGGAACTGTATCGCAATATATATGTTGTCAACAACCTAGTAAACAAATCAGTAACAAAGTGCGAGATGCATCTTCACGTTTGTGGGTGGGTGGGGTACGACAATCATCAACCTTTTTCATATTCATGTCGTATTTAAATAGACTAGCAAACAATATGGTGAATATCAGATATGATTATAATATAATTACCAACCGGTACAACTTTATCTGTTTTCGCACTGTGATCAAACCACCGCCATATGCATGTCATCTTCGGGATGGTTAAAATTGTATACTATTGATTTTATGAATATTGAGTTGGGCTCAACCCGGGGCTAGAGGGCGTGAGCGGTAGCTAGCATATTTCACTACCGCTCATGAACAGTCTCAATCAAACCGAGACTGCAATATTTCGTATGTGTCGTGCTCGGCCGTTTCCAAAGGTCCATTATCATACTCTTTTTTTGCTACAAACAAATACAAAGGCGTCGGTTGCAATTAATATGGCCGACGTCGCATGGCAACGGATCATCACCTTCGATTAAGCGGGGTTTAAATTCACACAAAAATGGATCATCGGACCCTAAAAAGTATTCGAGCGAGCCGGGGTATTCGAGAAATAATATTCGAATAATCGAGGTTAAATTACATTGAATTATATAGTAGTTGTGTCGGGACTGGAAAATGTGTTCGAGTTACCGATGGTATTCGAATCACCGGTGTTCGAGCTATAGAGGTTTGACTGTATAAAATTACAAAGGGCCATAACTCTAATTTGAATGGTGACCTAAAACACCTAATAGCCGGGATCTGCTGGATGAATGAAGACCCGATTATCAAAATTAGACCTTAATTTATATTTTATGATTTTTTTGTACATTTAATTGATAATATTTGGTTTTAAAATACATTTTATGAGTACTAAATACCAAATAGTGTGTTGTGCGAATCCTGCGTACCAGGCTCGTGCGTACTGAATACTGCCTAAAACGCCCTGAATAATGCGTACCAAAAGGGGTGGGGGATTTTCCAGTCTCATGAATCGTATCTCAACAGGGCCTATTCAGTGATTATTGACGCATGTCAAAGTCTACGTCATTACCGTGGAGCGTCATCAAAAGGGCTTTCTCTTTGTAAGTAGCATCACTGTCTGGTACGTGTTTCGGTGTAGAGCTTTTATGGTTTGGTGTATTATTTTCAAGATGGCGGACATGTTTACGTCGGAAGGTAATTGTGGTTTTAAAACCGGAGATCTGTGAGACTGACGGGAATAATTCAAAACATTGGACCTTCCTCGATACTACAAGTACGATTATATATAATATGAAAAATCCAGGTGAAATAACTGGGCACCTACCTTCCGACGTAAACATTGTCCGCCATCTTGAAAATAATACACCATACCATAAAAGCTCTATACCGAAACACGTACCAGACAATGAACATGGAACAATTTAAAAGCAGGAGGGTATCTTATAGTGCTTCTTGTTGTTGTATTGTTGGCTATAAAGAAAAGTCCGCACCTATTTTTTTTTTGATTTTGATCGACCATCCAGTTCATATAACTGATTAAAGTAAAAACATATATCACACTATATATTTGAAATGGTGTCATGAAACCATTAAGTACAAATAGAAATCAAATGCAAAACAAAATGAAAACTGAGAAACAAATCTTCAATGAATCTGATCTGAAATGCAGTGGCATGCAATTTTTAAAGCGAATTCCAGTAACGCAATACCCCATCTTCCAACATAACATAACAACCAGATACAACACGTTTTAATTCCGTCATTGTGGACATAATGGGAGTGTGTTACTGTTACAAAATAATATAAAAACCTATATTAACTGCTATTATGAGTTACTGACACTGGTGGCAAACAGTATTGTCTCCATATCGTAGAAAATGCATTGTTTTACGACGGGCGCCGCCATCTTGGATTTTCGTTCTAGATTTGACAGTGGCTATCATTATAAGTATTCTTTATCAATCCGCATAATTTCGAAGTAAAAAGAATCATTTATCAATTGTTAATAAATCAAAGAATCATATTAAACCGAATGCTGAACGTAATCTTCGATTTAAGGGGGAAAAAACATAAAAATTGTCAAAATTTTGAAGCAAGTTTTCTAACCTCGATCGCCGTTAATTTTAGTTCATCTGCCTCATTCCAAAATGGGGAATACATTGACAATCTATTTTTTATTGTTTGGTACGCGGCTTTACTTTAGTAATTCAGTACAAGAAAAATTGATGCACTGCATCAAGTCGCCGCAGAAAATGTTGCATTTTAAAGAATTAACCGAACAGTACAGAGAAAAAGGAGACTGCAGCAAATAATTATAGTAGTGTACATTATGATACACTTGTTTGGTATTACTGTAATAGAAACTCCAGACTGTACTATACCATTAGGGTATCCTTTTTTTAATTGGCGGAGGGACTATAAACCTTAATTTAAAGGAAGTGAGTTAATGCAACAAATCGGGGGATTATGGTTAACCATTAACAAACAACCAAGAAAATGTGCTGTACAGTATTATTTTTTTAAGTTAATGTACATGTCTTTCAACGTTAGAAGTTCACTGAGCCAAGCCAGCCCCCGTAAGGAGAAAAGTTCATCTAAATAATTTGAGAAACGTGGAAACATATACAAGATTAATGTTCAACATGGTGAGCTCCACACCCACACCTCCCCGATCCAAAACTATTTATTGCGATAAAAAAAATGTGTTCATGATATATTTGTTCATTTATATGAAAGTGCTACTTAACATACACTATTTGAATATGAACAAAACCACAAAAGAGCAATTTTCCTATTATTGAAAATAACTGATTTAAAACAAATTCCTACCGACCTACTTTAATTTTATTTATTTATTTAAAAAAAGGTAAGAAATATTTTTTTGCTTGCACAGGGAATCGAAAACTTGTAATCGTGCATTGAAATCAAAACGTGCACATATGGCAGCTACGCTAACCTCTCGGCTATCGCGGAATGTTCTATCGGTACGTAAAATTTATGTTATTGTAATATATAAGAATCGATTTGGATTATACCGGATAAGTACGGCACGCATGCGCGAAAACTTCTTGGCATTCAACGCGAGCAACTGATTAGTTGGCGTACAAGACTTCATTTGAAAACAATTTTAGATGATACGCTGCTTTATACCGATAGTGCATTGCGGGAAATAATCGAGACCTGTAGTGCACAACATTATCTCAAACTTGCCGCTAGATGGGGCTCAACTATATTGGGGTGTCTCCATCTTGAAAAAGACGATGATGGCAATAGGCGCAGATAGAACCTACGCCTAAAAATGGCTTTCATCGCACTCTTCCTTATACATTGGAGTTCCTCTTCTGTTGTATACAGATTGGTTAGCTTTAAAAGTAGTCAAAATATATGGCAAGCTGTTTTCACATTTAACCATTATTTAGCGATATCGCTAATTCAATTACCGAAATCAACAACTTTATTATGATATCAAAAACTCATTTATCGCGATATCGCTAACTCTATTACCGACATCGGTAATTCAATTCTTGATATCGCTAAATACCATATATTTTGATATCGAGAATTTAGTTGTCGATATCGCTAATTCAAAGCTTGATTGTAATAATGAATATGGACTTCTCCCTTTCAAAACAAATTGGTATAACCGGATCCTTATATTGTTATAAGCTGATTCTTCAATTGTAGATATTATGACTATTATCCTTGATTCAATTAGTTGAATGGGTTTGACCCTCCTGTCGCTATGACTACTTTCAACTGTAAACTGTCAACAACCTCTCAATTTCTAACAAGTTGCGGTCTATCCTTGATAAACTGCGGACATGTGACAAAACTGTGTGATGTTGAATTTTGGGATGAAACATTACAATAGGGAGCGTTCTGTGTGATTTTAGCTCTACTGGCCGAAGGCCAGCAGAGCTGTTGTCCATCGTCGTCCGTCGTCCGTCGTCCGTTAACCTTTTCTCGTTAAGACGATAGGGCCTTCATCTTTCATCCGATCTTTACCAAACTTTAACAGATTGTTAATATCAATGAAAGCTCGGAGAAGATCGAAAACCAGCAAGATCGGACCAGTAACAGCGGAGGCCCTTGATTTAGTTAAACATGCTATTTTTTGCATTGTTAAGACCATAGGACCTTCATTTTTCACCTGATCTTTACCAAACTTTACCAGATTGTTAATGTCAATGAAAAGCTCGGACAAGTTTGAAAACCAGCCAGATCGGACCAGTAACAGCGGAGTTATGGCCCTTGATTTAGTTAAAAATGCTATATTTTGCTTCGTTAAAACGATAGGGCCTTCATTTTTCATCTGATCTTTACCAAACTTTACCAGATTGTTAATGTCAATGAAAGCTCGGACAGGTTTGAAAACCAGCCAGATCAAACGTATAAAAACGGAGTTATGGCCCTTGATTTAGTTCAAAAAGCTATAGCCTGCCTCGCTAAGACGATATGGCCTTCATTTTTTATCCGATCTTTACCAAACTTTACCAGATTGTTAATATCAATGAAAGCTCGGACAAGTTTGAAAACCAGCCAGATCGAACCGGTAACAGGAGAGTTATGGCCCTTGGTTTAGTTAAAAACGCTATGTTTTGCCTTGTTAAGCCTTAGTTTTTATTTATTTTAATTTTTTATTATTTTAAGTAAATGTTGATTTTTTTTTGATTTTTTTTTTTTTAATATTTTTTTTTTTTTTTAAATATTTTTTTAATATTTTATTTATTTCATTTGATTTTTTTTTTTGAAGTTTTTCATTTCATTTTCATTTTATTGTTTCATTTGTTTAAATTGGTTTAATTATTTTTTTTTTTTTTTTTACACCTTGTTGGATTTGACGAATCAGGAAGCATTGGTATGCTTTCTAGTTGTGCCTATTGGTATTATACCACTAATTATTTTCCCCATAGACACCAATGTTAAAGTGTCACATATTAATGATTTGCTGCAAATTCAACTCAAGTATGGATAATGCAGCAGTGTAATGTTCATATAGAAAACTAATTTTCCACTTGAAAAATCACCAGAAAAGGTGGGGTCACAAGACATGTAAGAAAGTTCTTGATTTTTTACTAAACAGGTCAAGGGTACAGCTGTTTTTATTGATTGACTGTTTTCATTGCTCACTAAGTGTAAGCATAGAGTCGAAATTCGAAAATGTTCAATAGTGATCCAGTAAAACTTATTTTTACGCTTCTTCTACATACAACCACAAAATCGAATAGAAATGGGCAGTTTCCCCCGACTTATAATGCCCTTTTTCATCAAAAAAGGAGGGATTACTTTTTATAATAGGAACTACATTCGACTACACTTCGGAGGCTTACATGCAATTAGTGGTGGTAAACCTATTGCGTTTTTTTCCGGCTCGTTACGGCCCCTTGACAGTTTTTACCCCTTAGGGCCACACACAGGCCCTCTTGTTTTTGCAATGTTTTAAAA
Organism: Cyrtodaria siliqua; assembly: GCA_037043455.1. Taxonomy (NCBI): domain Eukaryota; kingdom Metazoa; phylum Mollusca; class Bivalvia; order Adapedonta; family Hiatellidae; genus Cyrtodaria; species Cyrtodaria siliqua. The sequence continues at coordinate 3,570 of JAWPHD010016958.1, read as the reverse complement.
GTAGTACTGATGGGAATTTTGTGATGACAACCCTTGATATAAGAGTTGTTTAAGCCAGTAGAGCGTTCACAGGCCCTCTGGGCCTCTTGTTTGAAGGTTGAATTAGCGATATCAAGAAATTAATTAAATAACTGATATCGCAGTTTCGTTCAATTCTGGATAGCGCTTATTCAATTATAGATATCGCAACAATTTTGATATCAGTATTAGAATAAGTGATATCAAAAGTTCAATTAGCGATATCAAACAATTCAATTCGCGGTATCCAGAAATGACAATTAATTGTTGCCATTTGAAATTGAATTTGCGATACCGCTAATTGACAGAATTGGCGATATCTTAATTGAATTAGCCGCGATATAGGCTAGCTAATGTGATTAAATGTGATAACGGCTTGCCGTTCTTTCATTAAAAACGGTGAAGGTGATTACTTAGCTTTTTTGCTGCCTATTTCAAAATGTAATTCTTTTTATTTCCCACATGCATCGAAACAGCATACATGTTTCGATTTACAAATTGAAAACTATGTTTTGTTTTAATGATTGATTTCAAATTATAATACTTTTTCATTAATTAGATCTATTACGACAATCATATATGATTAAAGTAATCAAATAACTATATATGACAATCAAATAATGCCTAGATACGGGCCATATCAGACAATATGACAGATAATTCAAACGGCCTATGCATGATATGGGATACAGTGGTTATCACGTGACTACTTATCGCCGGTATGCCACGTTTTATGCGTATGGTATGCCTGTGTTGTTGTCGATATGGATTTTCGTGTAACTAATGTGTAATGAAACCAAGGGAGTGATGGATAAAAGCAAATACTGAAGTTTGTTTGAAGTGAATTTTAATAAATCATGGATGAAGAAGAACTAGAGACCGGAGGTGATCGAGCTGAGGAATGGTACGAAAATGGTATGTATTTTTTCTTGATTGATAGATTTGTTAGTTACCAGGCTTGACGAGTAGCATCTGTCAGATTGGATACTGCCAGACTCCGGTTAGTTAAATGAATATTTGGATCGATATATATATGAGCATACACTGATAATATGATTTTAATGATGAACATATAGTCCTTCGAGAATATTATTTTATGGACAGAGGAGCCCTAGTGGAGTTGGTAATGTGTGTGTGCGTGTGGGTGGGTGGGTTTTTTTTGGGGGGGGGGGGGGGGGGGGGGGGGGGGCTATTGGGACATCGTTACCCCAACTGTTCGTTTAATTGTAAGGTGTGGGTGGGTAAATGATCACCCAACTGTTCATTTTTCTAACACCCCGATACTGTTTGTCGTAAAATCGTGTAAACAACACTATGTCACGGTGACCGTTTTTAAATTATTATTTCTAAAACTATAGACATGTGCACATGAATCTCGACCCAGAGTTTAGCTATCGTGCCAGTTTGATATAGTTGGACCAGAAATATTCATCTACTGTATATACATGTCACATTTACGATATTAGTTTTAACCATAGTTTATTCACAAATAATATATATATGTTACGTCATGCACTATACACCTGAATTATATCACTATCTCCACAACCAGGAACGGAATCTGTCTCCCAGTAGACGAGGAGCTATATTTCCATGCGCAATTACGATATATTAACAGACGGTACATATGTAGGAGTCGGCTACAGTCATGTTGAATGCCTATGGCAACGTAATGTTAACATGTAACCTCTGGCGACATTTGATGACATTTTTAATAGCCAGTCAATGAGAAACTAACTTCATCGTAGTATACGTATATAATTGAGTTGAATTGGGGTTTTAATGCGCACCAACACATGAAAGGTTATATGGCGCCTAACATGAATGAATATGCCATGCTCATCCTCCATGCACATCGAGATAAAATATGGAAAATGGGACTAGAACCACCTCACCTGCAGAACTGCAGAGTTGCTGCAAATTCTATTGTAGACACTCCATTTAGGCCTAAATTAAAATATTGTTTGTTTGCCATTTACATACCGACCCGAACTTTTAGCCCTGATCCAAAATAGTCAGTTATTGCATTTCCAAAATATCAATATTTTTATTATTTTATTATTTTATTTTCTTCAATGATTGCAACAAGCAATAGCAATACAAACGTGTACAAAGTTGGTACATGTAAAAGCAGTCATCCTTTAAGTGTTATGTAATGTAATAGCACACATTAGATATTAATTACAAGCACACAACATGTATTGTAGAACAGATACATGTTAAAATATATCATTTTAAAAAACCATGCAATAATATATAGTTTTATCAAATAAAATAAAATAATTTACCTACCTACCCAGCGATTTTTTGCTGGGTAGGTAAAAGGCAAACAAACTATATTTTAATTTAGGCTTTACGCTGGAGCCACGTTTATTGTTTTTCTGCCCCTGCTCTAGTGATGTGAGCGAGATGGCACCTGAAACAACGCAGAGGTCATGATGAAGACCTGTAATGGGCATGAACAAAAAATGATAAAATGAACATGAATTTCTTTTTTTTTTGGGAGGAGTGGGGGTGGGGGGCGTTTCTACCCCTCTGCCTACCCCTCCGACGTGAATTGCAGTGGCCCTATTATTTGCCCCGGAACCACACGGGACTATACGTATAGAAAACACTCCGCTTTCTTACATGTTCAGTAATGTGATTTGAACAATATGTTCATATATACCTGTTGAGTTAAACTTCGCAAATAGCATATACACTTTACATCATACACTATACATGTACACAAATAACATCATTCACTATAAAATGAGACATGGTAACACATCAATTTTGCGTAGGTTGAATTCAATTTAAATGAACGAAAATTAATAAAAATAATATTATTTAAAGAAAGAATACAAATAACAAAATTATTGAATACTGTACATGAAAGATAAATAAAATAAATATAAACGTGTTATTAAACCTTTTACTAGCTATGTAATACAGTCGATTATATTTTAAAGGGACACATGGCAATCTTGAAGTATTTATCCAGCACTGAAATTATTGTTCCGATTTATATATCCAGTATCATTTTCACTTTAAACCTGCTTGCAGGTAATTAAATAATATATTTAGTTTTCAATGTTTTTCACTGATTTTACCATACGTTGAAATATATATTATTGGTGCATTATTATCAACAGTTAATTATATATAACAACAATTTACTTAGTATTAGTAGTATAATTAATATTAGTGATTGAACAAATGCAAGTTACGTCTCCGTGGCCGAATGGTTAACGACGTTGCGTTGTAAACCTTCGCCTCTCACCGCTGCGGGTTCGAATCCCACTGGGAGCTCGACTTGTAAGTGTCGATTCTTCGGATGGCGGGAGATGTACAGTACTGGTTTTACCCAGGAAAAGTGGTTGGTCTGCCTCCACCACAAAAAATCGACCGTCATATATAACCTTACGTGTGTTGAAAATGACGTAAAACACCATACAAACAAACAAACTATGATAAAGATCGAGTTTGAGTTTACCACCTACCACAATTTAGAGGTGTGTCAAATGCCTAGGCCATTGCTTGGTCATCTGACTTTGATGATCGAAATTATGA
>JAWPHD010016957.1:0-47125 GCA_037043455.1 Cyrtodaria siliqua | reverse complement strand
CCCCCCACCCCCAACTCTCCGTGACTGGGATGGTAAAGATGCTGTGTTCGAAACCTCTTGCATTTGACCACTGCAGGTTCAAATCCACGGGGAGCTCAACTTGTAAGTGAGAAAGTGTTGATCCTACGGATGGAGGTAGGTATACAGTACCGATTTCAACGCAGGATAATTGGGTGGTCTGCATCCACCACTAAAAAAATTGACCGTCACACGTAGCCTTAAAGTGTTGAAAATGACGTAAAACACCATTCAACAACCAACTCCTTTTGAATGAATAAGAAACTGTTTGGGGCCAGACAGCCTATTGTAGTGGTCTTTATTTAGTACATGGGCTTTTCATTGGTTTAAAAAAAAAAAAATCTGTATAATTGCTTATACAATCTCCACAGACTGGACATGTGATTACCGCTATAGACGAGATTCAGGGCAGCAGCACCAGACTGCGTCACAAGGCAACACGCCACACATACGGAGATTGTCGACCACACACTGTCACCGTCCAATGTGGTAGTCAAAATGCCCCCAAAGTTGGATGAGAGCTCGATTCACTAGAGAGAACAGGTGAATATGAAAACCTGTGTCTTAAAGGGGCACATGGCAATCTTAATATTTTAAAAACTCTATCACATAATCCCATTTTTTGTTTTACATAATTTGCATTTGTTCAATCATTAAAGAGGATAGATACACCCAATCTTGATTTTTTAAAAACTCATGGCGTCCCTCAGTTTTTCTACATACTTGCAATCTTTTTAATCATAAATATAATTATGAGAAAGAATATGCAATGTTTTGCATATTACTAATTCTTGATTAATTGCACCAACTAATACATATAAAGCTGTGGTAGAATAAAGCAGGAGGGAAAACAATGAACACCTGCAAACTGTATGATATGCAAGCAGGTTAACATAAAAAATCCAGACGATTATTTTATGCCTGAAAAGATTTCAGATTGTGCCGCGTGTCCCCTTTAATATTAATTATAAGAATATAAGAATAATATAAAGCAAATATGCTTTTGCATATTATTAACTGTTGATAAGGCCATGATAAATTATTGCTAGATTCTCATCTCACCGGCCCCCGTTTTTTTATGCCTCCCAGGTATTAAGGATTAGGATGACCTATAAAAAAAAAGAAAAGAAGAAGAAATTAAGAAAATAATAATAATAAAAAAATTGCTGGAAGTATGAAACACTATTAAAATGTGTTTTCAATCTTGGAAATACTCAGTAGTATGTTTTACTATTTTTGCTTGTGCCGAGGCCATTTTCCATTTGTCATATAAAATTAAAAATAAAAAATAACTTTCACCCCCAGTCCATATTTTGAAATAAATTTGATGGAAAACTAGCAATTAATTTATTATGGCCTAATATTACACCATAATTGTTCCATAGCTATTATGTAGAATAAGATGTAAAATGAAAACTTGAAATATTATTTTTATTATATGCAAGCCGGTTTGAATTCAGATGTTCTGGATAAAATCAAATCGAGATGCTTGTTTAATGCTTGCGGAAAAAAAGATTGCCATAATAAAAAAATGGCAAGATATACCAAGGAACAATAATATAAGTAATGTTTAGAAAAATGTAAACAAAATGTTATGTTCGGAAATAGTTAAAGACACTAACCCGCCAAATAACTGCAAAATTTCACTAAAAAACTTTGTATCAAAACTCTATCCAGGAGTTCCGGTCATATAATAACATATATGTGCCGATTAAAGATTATTTTTTTCATTCGTTCTTAAACACCCATTATGTATTATACATGAAATAATTATGCGTTAACTCCTTAATTTTGAAGCTCCAGGCTTGTCTGTTTAAGCCGTTTTATATTAGTATGTATAGAGTTTTGATTCTCAAAATATGTAAGTTATATATATACCTGTCATCAATAGATTTAGAAATGGTTTGCATCTGTTGTAAAAGTTGCCTGTCTTGTAAACTTTATTTCTTCTTCGTTACGGTAATATTAAAACTACTGGTTACTTAAAGTGTTTATCACATAACTTACGGGTGTAGGAGTGGAATAAAACACCATTCTATATTTTCGATATACCACTAGTTATATAAGTATGCAAATAAGCCTAGCATGCGCTTTCAAAAAAAATCGATAATGACTGATGCAATTCCCATGTTTATGTCGGTTTCGCATGTTACAGCAACAGGCAAAATGCTATAAAAATCGATATGTGAGTTATGTGATAAATAGAATCTAACATTCGTTCTCATTCATTATTGATTTATTAACTCATGTAAGATCTCTCTATTCATCATGCAGATATGCGCTTTTCTGTCTGATAAAGGATGAACCTAATAAACTTTTCTTTATTTGGCACCGGTTGATAAGGCAAAAGCTATACAAATTCCTCAGCATTATAAGTACCGTAACGTTCCTGACGCATAATTTTGCGTCTATGAATGATAAAACAATATGCAGCGTCTACATTACATGTAACATTTTGTTTAAAAATAAAGCTAGTAAACTATACAGAAATGGACCTACATGATAAAAAGAATATTTTATCACATAACTTACGGTGTGGGAGTGTAATAACACACATTCTATATTTTCAATATTCCACTAGTGGCTAGAACTATGCACCGCGCTGTCAAAATCGAAATGACTATGATCCATACATTCCCACGTTCTGTGGCATTGTCGTGTGTAAAGGACAGACATATGCAATAAAAATCGATGTGTTAGTATGTGATAAATAGGATCTTACATTCGTTCTCATTATTATTGAATTTATTAAACTCGTTAGCAAAAATGATATAATGCTCGGCAAGAGCCTCGCATTATATCATTTTGCCAACTTGTTTAATAAATTCAATAATAAATGAGTACTCATGTAAGATCCTCTATATGTCAGTGCCTTTTACTATCAAGTTTATTGGGCTCGTCATGGAAACACAGAATAGCTTCTAGCTCAGCAGAGCTCGTTGTTCTTGTTTTCTAAGCCTCGCCTAAAAACTTGATATTCTAATGCATTTGACAAAAATCCTGCAATCCGATTGGTTGTGACTTTCAGACACATTTGTGACTATTAAGTAGTGAATAACCCGTCACAAATCTTAGTCATGTGACGTTCAACCATTAAAATGTGACATCAGTACATTTTATTTTATTGTGTTTGTGAGTAAAACTGTAAAAACAATGATGAAATGCGCAAGAAACAGTATGAAATTTTGACCTTTGCAACAGTATATTGGTCATTTAATGGTCGCAAAACGTGTTTTAACGGCTCCGTAATGTGTAACCAGGAAGTGTTTAACGGCTCCGTTAATGTGTAACCTGGAAGTTGTCCTAGCCCTGTGCAGGATAGGGCATACACGTTATACTCATTCATATTATTACAAGCTGAGCAATTACCAGAATGTATACCCTTGCTTGGCACCGTTAACGGTCAAACAACATCTTGTTGAATGTGTAGACTTTGATCCTATGGCGTCAAAGGTACTACAATGTTAATACTATGAAAGAGTTATTTGATACTATAGATTTTAGTCTTGTTTTAGGTTTCTAAAAGAGATCAGACTATAATTATAATGTGTTTCTTATATATATTTACTTGTTTATATACACGTTGACGGACATTTGTTGATTTACGTATATAGTTTATATTACTACCATATCATCCCTTATTTTTTAATATTTTTTATCTTTATATATTTACATTAATTTTAATTAATACTTCATTACTTCATCTTCATCAGTTTTTGTGCACAATATGACCTATTTATGTATCGACGTGCCGTAAAACACCATTCATTCATTAAACAAAATTTGTGACCATTTATCAACTGACATACCATCGCACAATTTTAATACAGTTAACCCTATGGTAAAAGGCACTGACATAATATTGTCTATGTATATAATGTAGATGGACTGACATGCAGTCACTGCAATGGATCATGAATGCATGCAGGAGAGGAAGATGAGCCTCACTGCGGTGCCACCGTCATGCCCGACACCCGAGAGTGAAAGACAAAAAGGTAAGCCTCTAATAGTAGCGTCTCCCCTAATAGAAGTGCTCGCAATCTTCTTTTTTTTTAGAAATATTACCTTTATAGAAAATTTAAAAAATCATCATAATTCAATAAGTTTCCAATCTTTTGTAAAATAAAAAGAAAGATTTAAATTCAAGATTTTGTGTAGGTAGGCCGCATGTTTTCAAAAAATCAAATTAGAATATATTTCATTAGAAAGATATATTGTTTTCATAAGATGTTCAGTAAAAATATTTAAAAGAAATTGCAAAAAGTAAACAATTTTTTTCTTTAAAAATTTATTAAAAATCATTCTTCCCACCCCTGGGGTCCTTTAACCCCCTTGCACTATTCGCGCAACCCTTCATTGTAGTGAATCTAATATATTCATGAAGAGAACATGTGCACCATGGACCAATGGCTTTCATATTATTTTTAGCTCTACTGGCCAAGGGCCAGCAGAGCTTATGGGATGACGAGTTGTCTGTCGTCCGTCGTCTCTCGTCCGTTAACTTTTACCTCGTTAAGACGATAGAGCCTTCATTTTTCATCCGATCTTTACCAAACAGATTGTTAATATCAATGAAAGCTCAGACAAGTTCAAAAACCAGCCAGATCGGACAGAAACAGTGGAGTTATGGCCTATGATTTAATTAAAAATGCTATATTTTGCCTCGTTGAGACAATAGGGCCTTAATTTTTCATCCTATCTTTACCAAACTTTAGCAGATTGTTAATATCAATGAAAGTTTGGACAAGTTGAAAACCAGCCAGATCGGACAAGTAACACCGGAGTTATGGCCCTTGATTTAGTTAAAAATGCTATGTTTTGCCTCATTAAGATGATAGGGCCTTCATTTTTCATTTGATTTTTACCAAACTTTACCAGATTGTTAATATCAATGAAAGCTCGGACATACCTTATTTTACCGTGTATAGTCCGCACCACTTTCTTTGAGGTCAAGCCTGGGTAAAAATGTTGTTTCCGTGAAGGTGTAGTCAGATTGGCAAAGAAGCATGAAAAGAAGCAAGATTTTCATATTCAGACTGTGTTTTGTAGTATTATTAGTTAATTATTACGTTAGCTAAAATAAAATATTTGTAATATTGGCATTCACAGATGTCTGTCTGTTCGTCATATAAAATGCAAGAAAAAAGTTTTTTTGAATTGTTTCCTTTGATTGTACACACCCCACTTTCGGAAACCGTAAAAGAAGCAAAAAAAACTATACAAGGTAAAATACGGTTATGGCCCTTGATTTTCTGAAATATGCTATATTTTGCCTCGTTAAAACGATAGGGCCTTCATTTTTCATCCGATCTTTATCAAACTTTACCAGATTGTTACTATCAATGAAATCCCAGACATATTTATAAACCAACCAGATCGGACCAGTAACAGCGGAGTTATGGCGCTTGATTTAGTTAAAAATGCTATATTTTGCCTCATTAAGAAGTTAACCAAACTTTACCAGATTGTTAATAGCAATGGAAGCTTGGACAAATTAAAAAAACAGCCAGATTGGACCGTTCACACCCGAGTTACGGCCCTTGATTTTCACAAATATGCTATATTTTGGCCTCATTAAAATGAAAGGGCCTTCGTTTGTCTGGATTTCAGTGAAACTTTGCAGAGATGATCAGTACCAAGCCTAGTTGTACATATAGTCACTGTGTTCCGGTTGAATGATTTTGGTGGAGTTATGGCCCTTTAAAGGTTTTAATACACAAACTTTGTCCTGACTAGTTCTCCTGAACCCCTGGCCAGATTTAAAGGAAACTTTTTAGGGATGATCAGTTCCAGGTCTAGTTGTGCATATCTTCGCCGTTTTCAGTTGAATGAGTTTTGGCAGAGTTATGGCCCTTTAAAGGTTTTAATACACAAACATTTTTGGCGGAGTTATGGCCCTTTAAAGTTTTTTGATACACAAACATTTTCCAGGTTAGTTCTCCTGAACCCCAGGCCGGATTTAAACGAAACTTTTTAGGGATGATCAATTCCAAGTCTAGTTGTGCATATCTTCGCCGTGTTCCAGTTGAGTGATTTTTGGCAGAGTTATGGCCCTTTAAAGGTTTTAATACACAAACTGTTTCCAGGTTAGTTCTCCTGAACCCCTGGTCGAATTTCAAATTGACAAGGATGGTCAGTATCAAGCCTAGTTGTGCATAACATCGCCATATTCCGGTTTAATGATTTTTGTTAGTGTTATGGCCCTTTGAACGTTTTAATATACAAACTTTGTCCTGATTAGTCTCTCATGAACTCCTTGCCAGATTTCAACGAACCTTGGCGGGGATGATCAGTACCAAGCCTAGTTGCACCTGTCATTGCAGTGTTCTGGTTGAATGATTTTTGGCCCTTTTAAGATTTTAATACACAAACTTTGTCCCAACTAATTCTCCTGATCCCCTGGCCGGATTTCAACGAATCTTGGCAGGGATGATTAGTACCAAGCCTAGTTGCACGTTTCATTGCTGTGTTCCAGTTGAATGAATTTTGGCAGAGTTATGTCCCATTAAAGGTTTTAATACACCAACTTTGTACAGACTAGTTCTCCTGAACATCTGGTTGGATTTCAGCGAAACTTGGCAGGGATGATCAGTACCAAGCCTAGTTGCATATGTCATTGCCATGTTCCGGTTGAATGATTTTTGAAAGAGTTATGGCCCCTTATACATGAACTTCATCTTTAGCCAGTAGAGCGTCCACAGGCCCTCTTGGGCCTCTTGTTTAGTTTCGGGTTCATCTTTTAGTGTTTTTAGCAGACAAAATCGAGGGAATGTCAAAAAATGCGGCCTACCTAGTGTGAATGACAACTGAAGCGGATTATTTTTTATCATGACTGCTGACTCTATCCTCCGAGCACATTAACCCTTAACCCGCTACATATATATAATGGACTGTTCTTTCTTTGAATTAAGACCATTCCATTCATGTGACAAAGGAGTGTTTTGGGGAAAATGACTGATCAGCAGCTGGACATTGTAAACCCTGATCAGCCTGTGAGTTACTCGCAGGCTGATCTGGGTTTACAATGGACGCAAAGGCTATTATAGTCGTGCTTGGAGGGTTAAGGGTTAAAAAAAACACATCTGGAATCTGTTGGATAGTAAGAGTAGCGATTGGTTTCCGCATTCCTATGTATCTTACCCCTCCCTCTGCAGTGGCTCAAAATAACCTAATATAATGTGACGATGAGCCGTTTAACAACAATTCAATCAATTCAATTTCTAGAGTTTGATGCCTTTTTGCGTAAGTTGTATTACATAGTCGTTATAGAAGTATCAACTACTGCTGGTACACAGGAAAAATGTCCAGGTTTCAGTTGATAGCCACATTGTCCCCAAAATAATGTGTCTATGAAAGTAACACATGTGCTACTCATATGCAAGTTTATATAAGATAGGTAACATTAGTAATTTATAAGTAAACCACATGAATCGGTCAATCGTTTGTGTGTTTTTTGTGTCTCCTTTGTATCATGGCAGACACTTAGGGATCACTTTGTCCGTCATCCGTCGTCGTCCATCCGTCACACTTTAACCTGCAACCTAACCTTGGCCATAATTCGAAAATTATTTCACCTATGTTCATGAAACTTTACGCACATCTTTATCTTACCCCAAGAAAAGTTGTTACACATGTCCTACTCTGACTTTCATTTTGGCAGAGTTATGCCACCTTTCATGAAACTTAAACATACAGCCTAACCAAGCTCATAACTGGTCATAACTTGTAAAGTGTTTGACCTATGTTCATGAAACTTTACACACGTTTTCATCTTAACCAAAGGAATGTTGTGTCACATGATCAAGAGCTTTTGACTTTCATTTCGGCAAAGTTATGTCCCTTTTCATAAAACGGCAACCTAACCTGGTTCATATATAGGCAAAATATTGACCTGTAGTCTTAAGACTTTATACAGTTCTTCTTTATCAATTATTCAATGCCATTGACATGTCCATTAACTCTCACTTTCATTTCAGCAGAGTTATGCCCCTTTTCTGAAAACTTAGCTTAAAATATAACTTATAACTTAAAATATTGACCTATGATCATGAAACTTTATACAGTTCTTCCTTTTACATTATCCAGTTCAGATTTATGCCCCTATTCATAAACTTTTAAAACTTTAAAAAAAATCTGTTCCATAATTAATGGAGGATTGCATCCCCTGTCTTCAAACTTCATCATGTCCATAGTTAAATTGTTCTTTCTGAAACAAGCACACGGCAGGCAACACAACTTTTCCATGGAACACCCTTCTAGGCATTATCTGTAACAAATGTAAACTGCCTGTGTTCACCACATAGGTGCTACCTTAATATGCTACATAATTAGACTTTACATAATTATGTTATAAGAAGATTTCATGCATGTGTATAAATTTTATAAAAAATTATGTTGCCAGTAAGGTTTCAATATGAAATAACTTTATTTAGGGATATGTTATTGGAATTATTATGCATATATGCCAAAAATGAAGTTAGTTACATATGTGGTGGGTATGGTGACATATTTCCTGTGTACATTATAGCAGTCATTTTAACATTGACCTCTTCCCCTAACAGTTAGACTCAAATATGTTTATGATTCTGTGTTTTATATTTTGATGTTGGAATTATTATAATGTTTTTGTTTCTTGTGGTTGTTTGAATATAATACCTGTATTTTACAGGGGCGTAGCTGGGCAATTTTAAGTTGTAGGCCCAAGCAATTGCGGTTGCTACCTAGGGTGGCTCGCTCAGATTTTTTTTTAAAAATTAGATGTTAAATATTACATTCTGTTGAGTTTGGAAATACTTTTTTGGGGAACTCCAAAATTGTAATTTCAAGATTTTATTGGCCCAGTTGTTACCAAAAGTCAACATTTGGGAATATTTTACAACAAACCCCTCCATCCTACTTTCCCCCTCTCCTTCAGTGTTTAATGAATTTGTAACGATTTTACGATTTTGATTTCTAGGGAAAAGGGTTAGGCCAGGGCTTACAATGCTTAAAAAAGCTATGCCACTATATCGAACAGTGTTGCATTGCATGTTGGCTGTTTTGTAACATTGTTTCATTTTGATATAACCATGTGTGCAGTAACATCAATCACTCATACTAATAAACAGTCTGTTAGGTGCATTAGCCAGCTCAGACAAAAAGAAACCATTCTGTCTCTTCTTTGTGCACCCTACCTTCAATCAAGAACAACCAACCTTAGACAACCAAGTTGTGTTTATTCTCAAACCATTTCAGGACTTAGTTTTAGAGCTTCAAAAAAAAAAGAAATCTGAATCCAATTGCTTTGAACTAGAGGCAAGCATGATTGACTTAGAACAATATACTTGCAGGCAAAACATTTTAACATCATTTTTCAGCACATTTTAGACTACCTATATATGACGGTCAATATTTTTGTGGTGGAGGCAGACCACTTACTATTTCTTGGGTAGAACCAGTTCTGTATACCTCCCGCCATCCGTAAGAATCGACACTTTCTCACTTGCAAGTTGAGTTCGCAGTAGCATGCGAACCCGCAGCGAGGGAGGCGAGAAAGTGAACAATGCAGCATTGTTTACCCCTCGACCACTAAAACAGTAGTACATTATTATTACACATTTTGTATATTGTATGTGTTGAAATTAGGTCAATTGTACTCTTTTATTCAAACTAGTTATAAAGTATCGGATAATTTTAAAAATTCTATAAATATAATAAATACTGAAAAGTGGATCCCTTGGAAGCAACAAACACAAACAAGAGAGAAAATAAGCAGACTTGGTTTTATTGAGACTGTTCACGAGAAGCAATATATTTGCAACATCTCATGCCCACTAGCAACTGTTTACTTAGCTGTATTCTATATAAAGTAAGTGTTTTAAATTCAAGATTTTAGCACTATTGTACGACTGTATTAGACAACAATTTTTATTTACTTTTCATTCAGCTAGTTTTCTGACCATGCTGTATATAGCAACCGTAAATTCTTACTCTGGTTCCACTAAATCTCACTGTAATAATATATGTACACATGCTCCATGGCAGTATGTTAGATCATTACTGTTCTGGAGCAGTCACAGATTCTGTCCTGTGTTGTGTTGTAATTTAGTCAATTGTCCATAATGTATCCATTTAATTTCATGAAATGCCAATTAAAAGTATTTTTTTCATCCTTGTGTTGAGATAACATCAATGATTTATTGCACACTTCTATTCATTACATGACACTTACTATTACTGAACTTGTTGGCTTTCTCAATACAAGTCCAGGCTTTCTCAATACAAGTCTGGGCTTTCTCAATACAAGTCTGGGCTTTCTCAATACAAGTCTGGGCTTTCTCAATACAAGTCTGGGCTTTCTCAATACAAGTCTGGGCTTTCTCAATACAAGTCTGGGCTTTCTAAATACAAGTCCAGGCTTTCTCAATACAAGTCTGGGCTTTCTCAATACAAGTCTGGGCTTTCTCAATACAAGTCCAGGCTTTCTCAATACAAGTCTGGGCTTTCTCAATACAAGTCCAGGCTTTCTCAATACAAGTCCAGGCTTTCTCAATACAAGTCTGGGCTTTCTGAATACAAGTCTGTTGCATCGACTGTTCATCTTGACTAACATGTGTTGCATGTATATATACTAAACAGTTTTACGTGGTTTAAATGTTGTATTGCCCCTATTTTGTACATGTAACATTGCTACAACACACCAAAGTCATATGGTAATAATTTTCCTACAATGTCCCACCACAAAAGTAGTACGGGCATAATAGTGTGTCCTTTGTCCATCTGTTCATACATACATACATATAAAAACATTTTTGGTAAGTCCATGTGGCTGACAGCACTAAAGTGGGGCATTCGTGTCTCATGGACACATTTTCTAGTTATTTTCACATTTTAACCTGACAGAGAGCTTTTGTAATCATGTCAGCATTGCACTCCACCTCGAGTTTTGCATGTAAGCTGTGTTTACAGGGCTTTATCTCTTACATTTCTTGACCAAATTAATATAGTTGGGCCTATTATAGTATTATCTAAAGGGTTACATATAAGTAATTGTGTCTTCTATAAGTTCTGAACTCCCATGGAACTAAAATTATGATAGCCCATAAAACATACAGTACAGACAGGTTTGGATGCTAGCTGTTGTATATGTCTGTATCGAAAATTGATCTCTTCATACAGGTGCATTTTAATGAAAAACAATATAATTGTCTTTTAAAGCAAGTGGCCTCTTAAAAGAGATCGTCTCTTGAGTATCTTTCCTTATTTCACAGCTGTTTTACAAGTTTCATCATATCACACTGGTTTACAATTTCCATCATATCCACTGGTTTACAAGTTTCATCATATCACATTGTTTTACAAGTTTCATCATATCCACTGGTTTACAAGTTTCATCATATCACATTGGTTTACAAGTTTCATCATATCACACTGGTTTACTACAAGTTTCATCATATCCACTGGTTTACAAGTTTCATCATATCACGTTGGATTACAAGTTTCATCATATCACACTGGTTTACAATTTTCATCATATCCACTGGTTTACAAGTTTCATCATATCACATTGTTTTACAAGTTTCATCATATCACACTGTTTTACAAGTTTCATCATATCCACTGGTTTACAAGTTTCATCATATCACATTGGTTTACAAGTTTCATCATATCACACTGGTTTACTACAAGTTTCATCATATCCACTGGTTTACAAGTTTCATCATATCACGTTGGATTACAAGTTTCATCATATCACACTGGTTTACAATTTTCATCATATCCACTGGTTTACAAGTTTCATCATATCACACTGTTTTACAAGTTTCATCATATCACACTGTTTTACAAGTTTCATCATATCCACTGGTTTACAAGTTTCATCATATCACATTGGTTTACAAGTTTCATCATATCACACTGGTTTACTACAAGTTTCATCATATCCACTGGTTTACAAGTTTCATCATATCACGTTGGATTACAAGTTTCATCATATCACACTGGTTTACAATTTTCATCATATCCACTGGTTTACAAGTTTCATCATATCACACTGGTTTACAAGTTTCATCATATCCACTGGTTTACAAGTTTCATCATATCACATTGGTTTACAAGTTTCATCATATCACACTGGTTTACAAGTTTCATCATATCCACTGTTTTACAATTTTCATCATGTCACACTGGTTTACAAGTGTCATCATACCACATTGGTTTACAAGTTTCATCATATCACACTGGTTTACAATTTTCATCATATCACACT
Organism: Cyrtodaria siliqua; assembly: GCA_037043455.1. Classification (NCBI taxonomy): domain Eukaryota; kingdom Metazoa; phylum Mollusca; class Bivalvia; order Adapedonta; family Hiatellidae; genus Cyrtodaria; species Cyrtodaria siliqua. The sequence goes on along the minus strand of JAWPHD010016957.1, from coordinate 34,860 downwards.
GGTTTACAAATTTCATCATGTCACACTGTTTTACAAGTTTTATCATATCCACTGGTTTACAATTTTCATCATGTCACACTGGTTTACAAGTTTCATCTGGTTAACAAGTTTCATCATATCGCTCTGGTTTACAATTTTCATCATGTCACACTGGTTTACAAGTTTCGTCATATCACACTGGTTTACAAGTTTCATCATAACTCACTGGTTTACAAGTTTCATCATATCACACTGGTTTACAATTTTCATCATATCCATTGGTTTACAATTTTCATCATATCACACTGGTTTACAAGTTTCATCATATTACACTGGTTTACAAGTTTCATCATATCACACTGGTTTACAAGTTTCATCATATCCATTGGTTTACAATTTTCATCATGTCACACTGGTTTACAAGTTTCATCATATCACACTGGTTTACAATGTTCATCCTATCACACTGGGTTTACAAATTTCATCATATCACACTGGTTTACAAGTTTCATCATGTCACACTGTGTTTACAAGTTAAACAATATCACCCTGGTTTACAATGTTCATCCTATCACACTGGGTTTACAAGTTTCATCATATCACACTGGTTTACAAGTTTCATCATATCCACTGGTTTACAAGTTTCATCATATCACACTGGTTTACAAGTTTCATCATGTCACACTGGGTTTACAAGTTTCACAATATCACCCTGGTTTACAATGTTCATCCTATCACACTGGGTTTACTAGTTTCATCATATCACACTGGTTTACAAGTTTCATCATATCACACTGGTTTACATGTTTCATCATATTACACTGGTTTACAAGTTTCATCTTATCACACTGGTTTACAAGTTTCATCATATCCACTGGTTTACAAGTTTCATCATATCACACTGGTTTACAAGTTTCATCATGTCACAATGTGTTTACAAGTTTCATCATATTCACTGGTTTACAAGTTTCATCATATCACACTGGTTTACAAGTTTCATCATATCACTCTGGTTTACAAGTTTCATCATATCCACTGGTTTACAAGTTTCATAATATCACACTGGTTTACAAGTTTCATCATGTCACACTGTGTTTACAAGTTTCACAATATCACCCTGGTTTACAATGTTCGTCATATCCACTGGTTTACAAGTTTCATCATATCACACTGGTTTACAAGTTTCATCATATCACACTGGTTTACAAGTTTCATCATATCACACTGGTTTACAAGTTTCACAATATCACCCTGGTTTACAAGTTTCATCATATCACACTGGTTTACAGGTTTCATCATATCCACTGGTTTACAAGTTTCATCATATCCACTGGTTTACAAGTTTCATCATATCACACTGGTTTACAAGTTTCATCATATCTCACTGGTTTACAAGTTTCATCATATCACACTGGTTTACAAGTTTCATCATGTCACACTGTGTTTACAAGTTTCACAATATCACCCTGGTTTACAATGTTCATCATATCCACTGGTTTACAAGTTTCATCATATCACACTGGTTTACAAGTTTCATCATATCACACTGGTTTACAAGTTTCATCATATCACACTGGTTTACAAGTTTCACAATATCACCCTGGTTTACAAGTTTCATCATATTACACTGTGTTTACAATTTTCATCATATCACACTGGGTTTACAAGTTTCATCATATCACACTGGTTTACAAGTTTCATCATATCACACTGGTTTACAAGTTTCATCATATCACACTGGGTTTACAAGTTTCATCATATCCACTGGTTTACAAGTTTTCATCATATCACCCTGGTTTACAAGTTTCATCACACAACACTGGTTTACAATTTTCATCATATCACACTGGGTTTACAAGTTTCATCATATCACACTGGTTTACAAGTTTCATCATATCACACTGGGTTTACAAGTTTCACAATATCACCCTGGTTTACAAGTTTCATCATATCACCCTGGTTTACAAGTTTCATCACACAACACTGGTTTACAATTTTCATCATATCACACTGGGTTTACAAGTTTCACAATATCATCCTGGTTTACAAGTTTCATCATATCCACTGCTTTACAATTTTCATCATGTCACACTGGTTTACAAGTGTCATCATATCACACTGGTTTACAAGTTTCATCATATCATTTTCATCATATCACACTGGTTTACAAGTTTCACAATATCACCCTGGTTTACAAGTTTCATCATATCCACTGGTTTACAAGTTTCATCACATCACACTGGTTTACAAGTTTCATCATATCACACTGGTTTACAATTTTCATTATATCCATTGGTTTACAAGTTTCATCATATCCACTGCTTTACACGTTTCATGATATTACACTGGTTTACAAGTTTCATCATATCACACTTGGTTTACAAGTTTCATCATATCCACTGATTTACAAGTTTCATCATATCACCCTGGTTTACAAGTATCATCACACAACACTGGTTTACAATTTTCATCATATCACACTGGTTTACAAGTTTCATCATATCCACTGGTTTACAATTTTCATCATATCACACTGGTTTACAAGTTTCATCATATCCACTGGTTTACAAGTTTCATCATATCCACTGGTTTACAATTTTCATCATGTCACACTGGGTTTACAAGTTTCATCACATCACACTGGTTTACAAGTTTCATCATATCACACTGGGTTTACAAGTTTCACAATATCACCCTGGTTTACAAGTTTCATCATATCACACTGGTTTACAAGTTTCTCAACATCACCCTGGTTTACAAGTTTCATCATATCACACTGGTTTACAAGTTTCACAATATCACCCTGGTTTACAAGTTTCATCATATTACACTGTGTTTACAATTTTCATCATATCACACTGGGTTTACAAGTTTCATCATATCCACTGGTTTACAAGTTTCATCATATCCACTGGTTTACAAGTTTCATCATGTCACACTGGGTTTACAAGTTTCATCACTTCACACTGGTTTACAAGTTTCATCATATCACACTGGTTTACAATTTTCATCATATCCATTGGTTTACAAGTTTCATCATATCCTCTGCTTTACACGTTTCATCATATTACACTGGTTTACAAGTTTCATCATATCACACTGGTTTACAAGTTTTATCATATCCACTGGTTTACAATTTTCATCATATCACACTGGTTTACAAGTTTCATCATATCCACTGGTTTACAAGTTTCATCATATCCACTGGTTTACAAGTTTCATCATGTCACACTGGGTTTACAAGTTTCATCACATCACACTGGTTTACAAGTTTCATCATATCACACTGGTTTACAATTTTCATCATATCCATTGGTTTACAAGTTTCATCATATCCACTGCTTTACACGTTTCATCATATTACACTGGTTTACAAGTTTCATCATATCACACTGGTTTACAAGTTTTATCATATCCACTGGTTTACAATTTTCATCATATCACACTGGTTTACAAGTTTCATCATATCCACTGGTTTACAAGTTTCATCATATCCACTGGTTTACAAGTTTCATCATGTCACACTGGGTTTACAAGTTTCATCACATCACACTGGTTTACAAGTTTCATCATATCACACTGGTTTACAATTTTCATCATATCCATTGGTTTACAAGTTTCATCATATCCACTGCTTTACACGTTTCATGATATTACACTGGTTTACAAGTTTCATCATATCACACTGGGTTTACAAGTTTCATCATATCCACTGATTTACAAGTTTCATCATATCACCCTGGTTTACAAGTTTCATCACACAACACTGGTTTACAATTTTCATCATATCACACTGGTTTACAAGTTTCATCATATCCACTGGTTTACAATTTTCATTATATCAAACTGGTTTACAAGTTTCATCATATCCACTGGTTTACAAGTTTCATCATATCCACTGGTTTACAATTTTCATCATGTCACACTGGGTTTACAAGTTTCATCACATCACACTGGTTTACAAGTTTCATCATATCACACTGGGTTTACAAGTTTCACAATATCACCCTGGTTTACAAGTTTCATCATATCACACTGGTTTACAAGTTTCACAATATCACCCTGGTTTACAAGTTTCATCATATCACACTGGTTTACAACTTTCATCATATCACACTGGGTTTAAAACTTTCGTCATATCACACTGGGACACATTTGTTATACTAGTATCACACAGGTTTACAACTTCAATCAATCGCACGTTTTTACAACTTTCACCATGTCACACTGTTTTACAACTTTCTTCATATCACACTGGGTTTACAACTTTTGTCATACTGATCCCACTTGTTTACAACATTCAGAGATACAGAAACAGAAGAAAAAAGCTAAAAAAGAGAAAGAAAAGCTGTCTGAGATGATTACAAGAGGTTTCGAGATTCACAACCGATCACGGACGTCTCCTTACCCCGATTCAGACATCCAGCGATACTCAATACCAGACGATAAAGTTCCATGGAATGTAAGTATACTGATATGCAAATCTTCTTGATTTTGATTTTTTTTTTATTGAATATAGATTTACTTAAGGTAAAAATTCCTGTTTTCTGTAAATTATTGGAGATTAAACTTATCCGAATCAAGTTACAAAGCCAATGCTGATAAAGTCTGAAGAATTTCCTTGTTGAATCTTTGTATGATTCTGCAATGTTTTCATTCCAATGAATTGAATTGAATTGGATTTTATAGTCGCACCAACAGCTAAGGTCATATGGCGACTTTCCAGCTTCCATTGGTGGAGGAAGACCCCAGGTGCCCCTCCGGGCAATTTTCGTGCACGGGCGGGCACCTGGGTAGAACCACCGACGTTCCGTAAGCCAGCTGGATAGTCATTCCAATGAAACCCAGAAATCAAAAGCCTTAAAGAGACACAGGGCAGTCTTGAAGTTTTTATTAAGCACTAAATTAACCGATATATAAATCCAGTATCATTTTGACTTTAAACCTGCTTGCGACAATTTTGAGTTTTCAACTTTTCGTCGTTATTTTATCATATTGTTTTGTTATTACTTGTGAAATATAATAACCATATAGTAATATGCCACAGTCATTTTCTTCATACTATTCTTTTAATTAATATTAATGAATGAACAAATGCAATTTGTCTAGAAAAAGTAAGGGATGCCGCGAGTTTTACAAAAATTAAGATTGCCGTGTGTCCCTTTAATTTTATAATTTCAACAGTTCACAAAATGTTTTGTAAAAAAAAAGATTCTCTTTAGTTTTACTATTTGAAGAAAAAAAGAGCTTATATAATGGTAATTCTGCATCCCACTTCATTAAGAGTTTTCTATAACTTTATAAACAGAAAAAAGTTTTCACTCATTCACTTTATTTTTAAAAGGTATATCTAGTTAAAACTTGATTAGTCCATTCTTTCTGATGTACTCCATTTTTTCTTATCAATCCTAATTATTTTACATCTTAGTGTAATGCACAGATAAAGTTTCGACTTAACATGTCTTACAAAACAAAAGTTAGCAGCAAGAAAACATTTCTATTTAGAACAAGTGACATTAATTTTATTTTTGATATTGTAACCTGGAAAACAATTCTACATAGAATCAGATTACAATATCAAACATATATGTCACTTGCATAGAATTGTTTTTCAGGTTACAATATCAAACATAAATATCACTTGTTCTAGATAGAAATGTCTTTTGCCCGCTAACTTTAGTTTAGTCAGACATATTTAGTTGAGACTTTATCTGTGCATTCCTCTAATAATTGGGGTTGATAAGAAAAAATGGGGTTGATTTGTTTAGGTCACAGGGTCAAAGGCCAAGGTCACTGTAAAAAAAAATAGAAAGAAAAAAATGCAGCAACTCTGCATATTTTTTATGTTTCAATGTAAATGGAGGGTGGGCCTTGAATGTTTGTTCCTGTTGGTGCCATATAACCTTTTTGTGTTGATGCGGCATAAAACCCAAGTCATCTCAACTGAGTGTACAAATTCAAAATATTCAGTTGTTGATGTAACATTAATCTCTAATCCATGTTACTGTGTGTTCTTCATTTCAGGTGGACTTCCCAGAATACTCTCCAAACACATACACAGCACGCGACATTTTAGAAGGACCTGCCTTTGCTGATCCAGATATAATGGCCGTGTAAGTAGCTCTTCACACATATAAAAATATAAATATCTGTATACATGGCCATGGGTGGCATCTTCTTACATATTAGTTCTATCTAATTGTGTCTCAATGTGTCGTCAGAGATGTCTTGTGTCCAGCAACAGAGCATGTAACAGTGGGTTATTGCATACCAGATAAGAAAAGGAATGCGGAAAAAAATGTATCTTACCACTTGCTGATAAATCTTATTCAGCACATTTGTTAAATAAAATATGCCTTATTGTTTGGGGCGCTTGTTTCAACCAAAGGTTTTTTGGACTTTTCAGACAAAATTTATCTAGTACCTAAATAAGTTGTATATCAGTGAAACAGGCATTTTTAGTGGTAAATAAAACTGCAAAACTTTTCAAAATCGGTTAAGAAATAAAAAATTCATGCGCGAAAGATGTTTTTGATGGGTCATTTTCAATGCAATATTTTACTTCAAGAAAAATTTGAAGAAAAAAAAATAGGTATTAACTTTCATACCCCGTCCAACCCCTTCTCCAATAAGCGAAAACTGGGTTGGCTGGGGTATGAAATAAAAGCTTAATTTCGGCTTAAATGGTTTGCATATTGTAAAATTAAAACATTTAATTGGTAATTTTAAACAGGTTATCGCATCTATTTCAGTAAAAAATGTTTTTGAACGTGTTTTATTGTCAAAATAAACGTTATAAAATCCTGCTAAAATAAGCTTTCCCATCGATTAATGGAATTAAGGCGGGACCACGTAATGAACAAGGAATTTACATGACAAAAGTTCAATCAAAATTCATTTGTGCTGTAAAATATGTATTTCTCAACCGATTTTCAAAACTAAGGTATTTTTATTTACCACAGAAAATACCAGTTCTGATGACATATAATTGATGTACGTATTATTTAAATTGCTCAAGCTACTACAAAAAAAACTTTGACTGAAACAAGCGTCCCAAACAATAGGTCAGTATTTTGTTATTTTCAGGATTATCAACCCTCCTACCCTGAAATTTGGCAAAAATGAAGGGGAAAAAAGTTGTGTTTCCCAAAAATGATTGTCTCTGATGTAAAAAAAATAATTGAATCTTATACCACCCAAAAGGAACCACATTTTCCTAATCCATTTAACTTTGACAATTTTATCATAGATTATTTTCTTCTAATCTACATTTTTAGACAATTAATAAAAAATACTGGCCTTACTGATTTGTCAGTTCATGAGATGTTTGTTGTAATATTAACATCCGTGTTCACTTTAATTATTTTTGAGTATTTCAGTATTCAACACAATATTTCTCTGTTATTTCAACTTTATTTGATTCTATGCTACCTTACTCTATTGTAGGTCAACCACAGGAAAAGCCCTCACATTCAACTGCTTGGACAAGGCACACAAATGCAACAGAGTCAGTTTTCTTGGTGTTTACGATGTACATAATGGTCTCCCCTTGAACCCCAAAGGTCGTACAGGGCTGACAGGCAGAGGATGTCTGGGTAGATGGGGACCAAACCATGCAGCAGATCCCATTGTCACTAGGTAGTCATATACATATCATATGTCACAATACTTGTATATGGTACTACGAATCCAACAAGACCAGATTAAGGACATAATTATGGTTTATTATACCCCCGCTTTCACAAAGTGAAGTGAGGGCTATATAGGAATCACGTTGTCCGTAACGTCCCGTCGGGTCTCGTCGCCTAACACATTTTCATTACTTGAAATCCTCAAACTCCTTTGAATGGTTTGTTCCCAAACTTCATATAAACATAACAACTGATGATCTTATGTCCCTCTGCATCACCCATTGTTGATTGCCTAATTTCTTACAGAATTATGGCCCTTTATTTGGCTTAACATTTAAGTGGGGTATTCATCACCTTCAGTGATAGTTCTAGGTTTTGTTTCCGCTCAATAACTTTAGTATGAAATGAGATATTGGCATGAAACTTTCTGGATAGGTAGTTTATATGAAGAGAAAGCTTTGGGTCGCATTTGGGGTCACTGGGGCAAGGTCAAGGTGACTGTTACTAAAAATAGAAAAATGGTTTCCGTTCAATAATTTCAGTTAGGAATTAGATATTGCCATGAAACTTTCTGGATATGTAGCTTATATGAAGAGGAAGCTTTGAAATTGCATTTGGGGTCACTGGATTCAAGGTCAGTGTCACTTGTATTAAATATAGAAAATTGTTTCCGTTCAATAACTACAGTTAGGAATGAGATATTGGCATAAAACATTCTAGATAGGTAGCTTATTAAAAGCAAGCTTGGGATTGCATTTGGTGTCACTGGGTAACTTTTCAAGGTCAAGGTCACTGTTACTAAAAAAAGAAAAAAATGGTTTCCCCTCAATAACTTCAGTTAGGAATGATATATTGGCCTGAAACTTTCTGGATAGGTAGCTTATATGAAAAGGAAGCTTGGGATTGCATGTGAGGTCATTGAGGTTAAGGTCACTGTTAAAAATAGAAAAATGGTTTCAAAATATTTTCAGAATTATCCTCTTTGAATAGTTTCGTAATTAGTCACATTGTTTTACTTAGAATTTGCTTTAAGTTTATGTCCAGTTTGTCAGTAACTTGAAAAAAATTGTATCACAAATACTGTATGTTGAAAAGAAACTAAAATCTGTTGTGAACATCTTGCATACACTATTCAAATGACATTGTGGAAACCCGGCTTTAACGCCAACAGGCGTTTGTCCTGTTATTACTTGCATTCCTCAGACAGTTTTGAATGGTTTGTTCCCAAACTTCATATACACATAACAACTGATTACCTTATGTCCCTCACCCATTGTTGATTGCCTAATTTATTACAGAATTATTGCCCTTTGTTTTACTTAGAATTTAAGCGGGGATATTCATCACCTTCAGTGATAGTTCTAGTTTTATTTAGAAATGATGTCACTGGATTAATGGACCAATTTATTTCACATAAAAACAAACAAACTTTGAGAACAATTGTATCAAACTTTTCGGATATAAAAGGCACAATTTCTACCATATAAGTATTCTTTCGGATATGTTCACATCAATAGTCTTGAATTACTGTCATGTACTATATGGTTGACATGTCATGTACTATATGGTTGACATGTCATGTACTATATGGTTGACATGTCATGTACTATATGGTTGACATGTCATGTACTATATGGTTGACATGTCATGTACTATATGGTTGACATGTCATGTACTATATGGTTGACATGTCATGTACTATATGGTTGACATGTCATGTACTATATGGTTGACATGTCATGTACTATATGGTTGACATGTCATGTACTATATGGTTGACATGTCATGTACTATATGGTTGACATGTCATGTACTATATGGTTGACATGTCATGTACTATATGGTTGACATGTCATGTACTATATGGTTGACATGTCATGTACTATATGGTTGACATGTCATGTACTATATGGTTGACATGTCATGTACTATATGGTTGACATGTCATGTACTATATGGTTGACATTGCTCTTGCCTAAAATATGCATTTAGTTGAAAATTTCACTTGACCATATCCCATCCATTTTGGATCTTTTTTTTAAAATGGCAGACCAATAGTCCATAAATAGTGTCAGTTTATATAGTGCAGTGCTACTTATTTTCCCTAGCACATATGCACCTATCAGTGTATTCCCTGACCCGAGAAGGCGGGTGGGGTGCGGGAGGGGGGCATACTCAGGGGAATTAGACAAATATACAAATTGACGTCAAATTCCCATCTATAGGAGCTATAATTCCATAGGGTCTACCAATATACTCAATATCAAGTATCCCTATGTTGGTACCGGGTTCTGTCTAATTCTCTATCCTGGTGTCATCAGTGATGTCTAATCCCCGGGGAATCCATGACACCCCTCTGTTGGGGGTAAACATTGATAAGTGCACTATTTACTCAGAACATGGAAATCTGCCATTTTACCGAGGTTAGATATATCCATCTCACCCTTGGGTCGAGATAAAAGTCATACGCGCACCAACATCCGGTATGCAGGAAAACATGCAAAACGTTAGTAGCTGGCGGCGTCAATGCACAACATGTCTCTGATATGCAAAAAAAATAAATCTATCATGGGTATTCGGTTCAGATAGGGAATTCCAACGCTCGCTATAAGTGTTTTAATCGGAACCTTGGCAGACTTAAAACACTTATATCTTGGGTTGGAATGGGTTTGAATTCCCTATCTTCACCGGATAACCTTGAAAGATTCTTATATTATTAAACCTCAGTGTAAAACCGAACGTAAAATTTCCATACACACGCGTGAAACAGTTTCATCTGTTTCCCGATTATGATGCAGAGCGGTCAAATATTCAAGTACTGTTTCATGATTGTGACATCAGAGGAAGTATATAAATAGATATTGGGTTTTCCATGATAAATACGCTATGCGCAAATGAAATTCGATGAACGCTTATTAAAATATAGTTGAAGACATTACTTCAATATCTGTCATACGGATACAATTTGATGTTGTTTATAATGTTAACATGTTGATATAAAGGATATTAATTTTGTTTTATGATACTTACATCATAACTTTTATTAGATTTTTTTTTTTTTTTTTTTTTTTTTGTACTTTTTATTTAAAAAAAAAGAGATTTTTTCCCCCATATATTTCAATAAATTTTTTTCGGTATAATAATGAAATAAATATTTCATCACAGTCGGAAAATAATGTCAACCTCGGCTTCGCTTCAGTCGACATTATTTTTCTCAGGTTGACATTTGTCACTGTCATCCTCACTGGGATGCAATATTTATGAAGTGTTGCATGGAAAGAATTCGCTCACTGTATTAGATATCAGTAGTAGATACTCCTAACTGAACGGGGCGTCCGTCGCCGAGTGGTTAACGTCTCTGACTTGAAATCACTTGCCCCTCACCGCTGTAGGTTCGATCCCTCAGGGGCCTAGGAATCTTTATGTGAGGAAGCTATCCAGCTGGCTTGCGGAACGTCGGTGGTTCTACCTGGGGTCTTCCTCCACCAATGGAAGCTGGAAAGTCGCCATATGACCTTAGCTGTTGGTGCGACTATCCAATTCAATCAATCAATCAATCCTAACTGAACAATAGCAATGACACTAACACTCAGAATGAATCTTCAAGGTCTTAGAAATTATAATAACGTATCTCACATGGAATATGACTGGGAACCAGATGATAAATCTGATTCATTATAATGATCTCAGATGGAATATGACAGGGAACCAGGTAATAAATCTGAGACATTATATGATCTCAGATGGAATATGACGGGGAACCAGGTGATAAATCTGATTCATTATAATTATCTCAGATGGAATATGACAGGGAACCAGGTGATAAATCTGATTCATTATAATTATCTCAGATGGAATATGACAGGGAACCAGGTGATAAATCTGAGACATTATATTTATCTCAGATGGAATATGACAGGGAACTAGGTGATAAATCTGATTCATTATAATTATCTCAGATGGAATATGACTGGAAACCAGGTGATAAATCTGATCCATTATAATTACTTACCTCAGATGGAATATGACGAGGAACCAGATGATAAATCTGATTCATTATAATTACTTTACAGATGGCAGATGATTGAGAACCAGGTGCAGATGAAACATGGAAAACGGGTTCTTGAGTTTGTTGCTGTAATGAGGTCTGACAATGAGATGTGGGCACTACCTGGGGTAATTATCAGTGTTTCTATCTGGCTGACTATAGGTCATTATGTATTTCTGTACTTGTTTGTGATGCAGTATGTATTTCAGTACATATTTATGCTGCAGTGTGTATTTCAGTACATGTTTATGTTGCAGTATGTATTTTAGTACCTTTTTGTTTTGCAGTATGTATATCAGTACATGTTTATGCTACAGTATCTTATTTCAGTACTTCTTTTGGTTTGCAGTATGTATTTCAGTATGTGTGTGAGTTGAGTATGTATTTCAGTACTTGTTTGTGTTGCAGTGTATATTTTAGTACTTGTTTGTGTTGAAGTATGTATTTCAGGATGTGTTTATGTTGCAGTATGTATTTCAGTACTGTTATGTTGCAGCATGTGTTTCAGTACTTGTTTGTGCTGCAGTACGTATTTCAGTAAATGTTTATGCTGCAGTATGTATTTCACTATTTTCTTGAATTGCAGTATATATTTCAGTACTTATTTGTGTTGCAGTATGTATTTCAGTACTTGTTTGTGTTGGTATATATTTAAGTACTTGTTTGTGTTGAATTATGTATTTCAGGATGTGTTTATGTTGCAGTATGTATTTCAGTACTGTTATGTTGCAGTATGTGTTTCAGTACTTGTTTGTGCTGCAGTTTGATTTCAGTAAATGTTAATGCTGCAGTATGTATTTCACTACTTTCTTGCATTGCAGTATGTATTTCAGTACTTGTTTGTGTTGCAGTAAGTATTTAGTACTTATTTGTGTTGCATCATATTTATGCCCTGCCACGAAAGTGGTGCGGGCATATAGTGTTACCCTTGTCCGTCCTTACGTCTGTATGTCGCGTTTTTACATTCAAGATTTTTATTAAGTCAATTTCTCAGATAACAAAAGCCGTACAGTTTTCAAACATGATACACACTAACATCTATATGGCAGCAATATGCTCCTACCGAAATCAGGTCAATATAAATGACCTTGGCCTACTTTTTACACTTTGTTAATTTACATTGAAGTTTTATATTCAAGTTTTTTCATTATCTCAACTCCTCAGATACCAAAAGCCATACAGTTTCCAAACGTCATACACACTTACATCTGTATGACAGCAATATGTTCCTACCCAAATCAGGTCATTATAAATGACCTTGACCTACTTTTTACACTTTGTTAATTTACATCAAAGTTTTTCATTCAAGTTTTTTTACATTAAAGTTTTTTGTTAAGTCCATTTCTCCAACGCCAGATGCCTTAGAGCTTTCAAACTTTACAAATGTTGATAACTACATGACAGCGATATGTTCCAATGAAAAGTGGGTCAATGTGAATTACCTTGACCTACCTTTGGCACTTTGTTAATTTACATAAAAGTTTTACATTGAAGTTTTTTTAGATCACCTGTCCATCGTCCGTCGTCATTAACTTTTGCTTCAAACGACTTGTCCTCAGAAACCGCTATGCCAATTTTGACCAAACTTCACGTGGATAATCCTTAGATGAATGCTTTTTATATTTATTAAAATTACGTTATCCAAGATGGCTGCCATTACCATATCTGGTTGAAACCTTAAAAATCTTCTTCTCAAGAACCCCTGGACAGATTTTAACAGTTTTTCTTTTAAAATGGTCGCCTATGCCTAGACTATCAAATTTGTTCAAATGAAGTCCCCTGGGTCAAAAATGGCCGGTCCCCAGGCGTCCGAAGTTTGTATATTGAGATTTTGCATTTTTAGTCCCCCACCGGTCCCGGGGGGACTATAGGTTTGCACCTCGTCCGTCCGTCCGTCCGTCCGTCCGAATGATTGTCCGGGCCATATTTTCAATACTATAAGACTTTGAGATACCAAACTTGGTATGTGCATACATCTTGGGATAGCGATGTGTCGCGTACCAAAATAAGGTCACTGTGACCTTGACCTTGACCGGTGACCTCTGTCATAGAAAATGCTTGTCCGGAACGTATTTTCAATACTGTAACACTTAGAGATACCAAACTTGGTATGTGAATACATCTTGGGATAGCGGTGTGTCGCATACCAAAATAAGGTCATTGTGACCTTGACCTGTGACCTCTGTCATAGAAAATGCTTGTCCGGACCGTATTTTCAATACTATAACACTTAGAGATACCAAACTTGTTATGTGGATACGTCTTGGGATAGCGGTGTTTCGCGTACTAAAATAAGGTCATTGTCACCTTGACCTTGACTTGTGACCTCTGTCATAGAAAATGCTTGTCTGGACCATATTTTCAATACTATAACACTTAGAGATACCAAACTTGGTATGTAGATACATCTTGGGATAGCAGTGTGTCGCATACCAAAATAAGGTCACTGTGACCTTGACCTTGTCATGTGACCTCTGTCATAGAAAATGCTTGTCCGGGCCATATTTTCAATATTATAACACTAAGATATACCAAACTCGGTATGTGGATACATCTTGGGATAGCGGTGTGTCTCGTACCAAAATAAGGTCACTGTGACCTTGACCTGTGACCTGTGTCATAGAAAATGCTTGTCTGGACCGTATTTTTAATACTATAACACTTAGAGATACTAAACTTGGTATGTGAATACATCTTGGGATAACGGTGTGTCGCGTACCAAAATAAGGTCATTGTGACCTTGATCTGTGACCTCTGTAATAGAAAATGCTTGTCCTGACCGTATTTTCAATACTTTAACACTTAGAGATACCAAACTTGGTATGTGAATACATCTTGGGATAGTGGTGTGTCGCGTACCAAAATAAGATCACTGTGACCTTGACCTGTGACCTCTGTCATAGAAAATGCTTATCCGGACCGTATTTTTAATATTATAACACTTAGATATACCAAACTTGGTATGTGAATACATCTTGGGATAGCGGTGTGTCGCGTACCAAAATAAGGTCATTGTGACCTTGACCTTGATCTTTGACCTCCATCATAGGAAATGTCTGGAAAATGCTTATCTGGACCGGTGGGGGACTATGGATTGCCCTGCAATTCTTGGTGCTCTTGTTTTCATAGACTTGTATAGGAAAACAATTTTAAAAATCTTCTTCTCTGAAACTACAAGGCACAGAGCTCTCATGTATTACATGTAGCATCAGCTTATGGTCCTCTACTAAGTTTGTTCAAATGGTGACCCTGGGTTCATATTTGGCCCTGCCCCTTTTACATAGACTTGTATAGGGAAAAACTTAAAAATTCATCTTCTCTGAAACTGCAAGAGCCAGAGGTTTAATATTTTGCTTGCTATAAGTGTATGGTCCTCGTCCAAGTTTGTTCAAATGGTGACCCTGGGGTCACATTTGGCCCTTCCCCAGGGGTCACATGTTGTATATAGACTTCTATAGGGAAATACTTAAACAATCTTCTTCCCTGAAACTACAAGAGCCAGAAGTTTAATATTTTGCATTTACTATAAGCTTGTGGTACTCTACCAAGCTTGTTCAAATGGTGATCCTGGGTTCACATTTGGCCCCGCCCCAGAGGTCACATGTTTTACAAAGACTTACATAGGGACATTTTTTAAAAAATCTTCTTCTCAGAAACAGCTTGTTCAATTTTGACCAAACTTCACATAGATGATCCTTAGATGAATGTTTTTCAAATTTGTTAAAGAAAGTTAATGCACTCCAAGATGGCCACCATAGAAAAATTCTTGTACACTGGGAACCTAGGGCCGTGGGTTCAAATCCCACTGGAGTTATTTTTTTATTTATTTTTTTCCTTTTGTTAATTTTTCTAAAGTTTGTATGTAAAGATTTTGCATGTTTTACATAGACTTATATAGGGAAAGCTTAAAAAATCTTCTTTGAAATTGTTAGCATGGACTTGTGGGTTTAAATTTTGGTTGAGGGTGTTGTTGTGTTTTGCACGTGTCAAAAGATATTGAAAGGAATTTAATGATGTAAGAGCCATTTTAGCTTGTAGAGCATCCACAGGCCTTCTTGTTCTTTAGTATGCCCCCGAAGGGTGGCATATAGTAGTCGCACTGTCTGTCCGTTCGCGTGTACAGTCGTGTCCGCTTCATAACTCTGACAATAATGGACGGATTTTCAAATAACTTCGCACAATTGCTCACCACAAAAGACGACGTGTCGCGGACAAAAACCAGGTCCGTGGCTCCAAAGTCAAGGTCACAATTAGAGGTCAAAGGTCAAAATCCGTTCATCTGTACACTCGTGTCCACTTCATAACTCTGACAATAATGGATGGATTTTCAAATAACTTCGCACAATTGCTCATCACAACAAGACGACGTGTCGCGCACAAAATTCAGGTCCGTGGCTCCAAGGTCAAGGTCACACTTAGAAATCAAAGGTCAAAATCCGTTCGTCTATACAATCGAGTCCGCTTCATAACTCTGACAATAATCAACGGATTTTCAAATAACTTCGCATAATTGCTCACCAAAATTATTTTTTTTTTTATTTGGAATATTTTTTTTTTTTTTTTTTGAAATATTTTTTTTTTTTTTTTTTTTGGAAATATATATATATTATTTTTTTTGGAATAACTTTTAAATATATCTGTTGGTTTCATATTGCTCCAAGGTCAAGGTCACACTTACAGGTCATTTCGGGGGCATTTGTCACTTACTGTGACATTTCTTATTATTATTAATGATCGCTAACCACTGGTCTATCAAGTTTGCTCATTTGAAGTCCCTGGGGTCAAAGATGGCTGCAACCCCTGGGTGCAAAGTTTGTATGTAGAGATTTTGTATGTTTTTACATAGACTTACATAAGGAAAGACTTAAAAACATCTTCAATCAGCATTTGCGAGAGGAGCATTTTTTTATCATTGCAAAGATCCTCAGGTGATCGATTTAGGGCCATCTTGTTTTAACTCAGTTTCTCAGATACCAAAAGCCACACAGTTTCCAAACATCATACACACTTACATCTGTATGACAGCAATATGTTCCTACCCAAATCAGGCCAATATAAATGACCTTGACCTACTTTTTACACTTTGTTAATTTACATTAAAGTTTTACATTCAAGTGTTGTATTATGTCCATTACTCTGATACCAGAAGCAGTGCAGCTTTTAAACTTCATACACACTTACAACTATATGACAGCAATAGGTTCCTACCAAAATCAGGTCAATACAAATGACGTTGACCTACTTTTTACACTGTTAATTTACATTAAAATTTTACTTTGACGTTTTTATATCACCTGAGTCTAACACTCTTCGTCCGTCGTCGTTAACTTTTGCTTCAAATGACTTGTCCTCAGAAGCCAATTTTGACCAAACTTCATATGGATGATCCTTAGAAGAATGGTTTTTAAATTCGTTAAAATTAGGTCACAGCGACATCCAAGATGGACGCCATTACCATATTTGGTCGAAACGTTAAAAAATCTTCTTTTCAAGAACCGCTGGACAGATTTCGACAGTTTTTCTTTTAAAATAATCGCCTGTGCCTAGACTATCAATTTTGATTAAATGAAGTCCCCGGGTCAAAAATGGCCATGCCCTGGGGGGTCCGAAGTTTGTATATTGAGATTTTGCATGTTTTTCATAGATTTATATAGGAAAAAACTTTAAAAAATCTTCTTTTCTGAAACCACAAGACACAGAGCTCTCATATATTGCATGTAGCATCAGCTAATGGTCCACTACCAAATTTGTTCAAATGGTGACCCTGGGGTCAAATTTGGTCCCGTCCCAGGCGTCACAGTTTTACATAGGATTTTTTTTTAAAAATATTTTTCTCTGAAACTACAAGAGCCAGAGGTTTAATATTTTGCATTTACTATAAGCTTATGGTCCTTTATCAAGTTTGTTTAAATGGTGACCCTGGGGTCACATTTGGCCCGCCCCATTTTACATAGACTTGTATAGGGGAAAACTTTGGAAAAATCTTTTTCTCTGAAACTGCAAGAGCCAGAGGTTTAATATTTTGCATTTGCTATAAGCTTATGGTCCTCTACCAAGTTTGTTCAAATGGTGACCCTGGGGTCACATTTGGCCCTGCCCCAGGGGTCACATGTTTTACATAGACTTGTATAGGGAAAAACTTAAATCTTCTTCTTCGAAACACAAAGTCACACAGCTCTCATGTATTACATGTAGCTCTGGGGTCACATTTGACCCTGCCCCAGGGGTTACACTCTAGCACTTTCATTTTGTATTTGATCTTTACCAAACTTTGTCAGTGTCTTTATATCAATGTTGTTAACACAACAGAGGCCACATTTCTAGAACAATCTTAACCGAACTTGCACAGATTGTATATGACCATAAGTTTTATAAGAAGTTTGATAATGGGCCATTACTCAAGTGATCGATTTAGGGCCATCTTGGCCTTCTTGTTTATTAAGTCAATTACTCACACACCAAAAGCCTTACAATATTCAAACTTCATACACACATCTATATGGCACAATTATGTTCCTACCCAAATCAGGTCCATATTTTAAACTTGCCTTTTAATATTACACTTAACATTTTGTTACTCCATTTTGTAAGCAACTGATAACCCTTTAGCGGGCATTTTTTAATTTTCTAATTTTCTAATTTTCAGTCTGTGTTTATGTTGCAGTATATGTTTCAGAATATGTTCTGTTGCAGCATGTATGTCAGTTCCTGTCATGTTGCAGTATGTATTTCACTACTTGATAGTGTTGCCATATGAATTTCACTACTTGATAGTGTTGCCATATGTATTTCAGTACTTGTTGGTGCTGCAGTATGTGTTTCAGTACTTGTTTGTGTTGCAGTGTGTATGTCAGTACTTGTTGGTGCTGCAGTATAAATTGTGGTACTTGTTTGTTTTGCGGTATGTATTTCAGTACATATTTGGGTTGTAGTATTCTTTCAGTACTTGTTTGTGTTGCAGTATGTATTACAGTACATGTTCATGTTGCAGTATTTTTTCAGTACATGTTTGTGTTGCAGTATATTTTTCAGTGCTTATTTGTGTTGCAATATGTATTTCAATACTTTTTTGTAATGCAGTATGTATTTCAGTACTTGTTTTTAATGCAGTATGTATTTCAGTACATGTTTGTGTTGCAGTATGTATTTCAGTACTTGTTTGTGTTGCAGTGTGTATTTCAGTACTTGTTGGGGCTGCAGTATGAATTATGGTACTTGTTTGTGTTGCAGTATGTATTTCAGTACATGTTTGTGTTGCAGTATGTATTCCAGTACTTGTTTGTGTTGCAGTGTATATTTCAGTACTTGTTTGTGTTGCAGTATGTATGTCACTACTTGTTTGTGTTGCAGTATATATTTCAGTACATGTTTGTGTTGCAGTATTTATTTCAGTACTTGTTTGTATTGCAGTATGTATTACAGTACATGTTTGTGCTGCAGTATGTCTATCAGTACATGTTTGTGTTGCAGTATATATTTCAGTACTTGTTTGTGTTGCATTATGTATTACAGTACATGTTTGTGCTGCAGTATGTATTACAGTAATTGTTTGTGTTGCAGTATGTATATCAATACTTGTTTTTGTTGCAGTATGTATTACAGTACATGTTTGTGCTGCAGTATGTATTTCAGTACTTGTTTATGTTGTGTATGTATTACAGAACACATCTGTGCTGCAGTATGTATTTCAGTACTGGTTAATGTTGCAGTATGTATTACAGTACATGTTTGTGTTGCAGTATGTATTTCAGTACATGTTTGTGTTGCAGTATGTATTTCAGTATTTGTTTGTGTTGCAGTATGTATTACAGTACATGTGTGTGCTGCAGTATGTATTACAGTACTTGTTTGTGTTGCAGTATGTATTTCAATTCTTGTTTATGTTGCAGTATGTATTACAATACATGTTTGTGCTGCTGTATGTATTTCAGTACTTGTTTATGTTGTAGTATGTATTACAGTACACATCGGTGCTGCAGTATGTATTTCAGTACTGGTTAAGTTGCAGTATGTATTACAGTACATGTTTGTGTTGCAGTATGTATTTCAGTACATGTTTGTGTTGCAGTATGTATTTCAGTACTTGCTGTGTTGCAGTATGTATTACAGTACATGTTTGTGCTGCAGTATGTATTACAGTACTTGTTTGTGTTGCAGTATGAATTTCAATTCTTGTTTATGTTGCAGTATGTATTACAGTACATGTTTGTGCTGCTGTATGTATTTCAGTACTTGTTGATGTTGTTGTATGTATTACAGTACACATCTGTTCTGCAGTATGTATTTCAGTACTGGTTTATGTTGCAGTATGTATTACAGTACATGTTTGTGTTGCAGTATGTATTTCAGTACTTGTTTGTGTTGCAGTATGTATTACAGTACATGTTTGTGCTGCAGTATGTATTTCATTACTTATTTATGTTACAGGCTATGACTCCCCCAGGTGTCAAGCCAGCAGATCATCTACAGGCAGATTTCACACATGAAGCCCTCGGTGACCTTGACAGTGATACAGCTGCAAAAGCAGCCAAGAAGAAGTTGAAGAAATTGTGGAAAAAGGGAGTTAAGGTAAGTGTTTGTTCCACCATGTTGTGTCTTTGCAGTCAGCCCCTGTAATTAACATCCTTACCTTAATGTGAACAATTCTTGATCATCCTTTCAGTTTCGTTTATGTATTTAGGAAAAAGAACAAAAATCTTTTTGGCATGGTTCCTACATTTTTATAAACATTTTCATCGGGGAAGTCTGTTATGACAAAACTTGATAATTGATAAACATAACGATTCTAACATATTCTTAAATAGAGAATCTTACATTGGTGACTGTGTATTATTGATTTTAATAAACGAGTTGGATAAAATGATAGGATACGAGGCTGTGCCGAGTTTCCTATCTTTTTATCCAACGACTTTATTAAAGTCAATAATACACATTTCATGAATGTAAGATTCTGTTTATCACATAACACACCTACGACGTGATAGTTTCACTTTAATGCTGTCACTTTAGCTTGTATATGCGGTAATTTGTAAGAGAAATCATGACATCGTTTTGTTGTTGTCATGACATCAGCTACGTTATGCGGCTGTAACGTGTTCGCCCTACAAATAATGCGACACCTTAAACCAAATTTAACGTTGCATTTTATAAAGTAAGATTTCAAATAAGGATAAATATTTAAGGTGTCTGAATGTATTGTATGATATACCATGAAAACAATTGTTTTACTGTACACAAATACCG
Organism: Cyrtodaria siliqua; assembly: GCA_037043455.1. NCBI lineage: Eukaryota > Metazoa > Mollusca > Bivalvia > Adapedonta > Hiatellidae > Cyrtodaria > Cyrtodaria siliqua. The sequence continues at coordinate 13,959 of JAWPHD010016957.1, read as the reverse complement.
TGATTCGGTCCTCATGTGCATCTGTAATACACTAGTGTATTCAACTGTAATACACTAGTGTACTACGAGAAATAAGTCATGGCTTTATTACACTCCCAGAAGACATGTTATGTGATAATCACACATATGTACCATTTGTAAACAGATCTACGAAGGTTATGCAGATGATCAACGTAACACGGACAACGCCTGGCTGGAGACAACAGTGTATAGTTACCATGACGACGACGGATCAATACTTAGACATTTTAATCTTCGAGTAAGTTTTATACCACATTTGGATATAATAGGAAATGTAGCATTGTTTTAAAATATTGGTAATATCAATGTCATTTGTTATTTCATGCCATGAAAGCAGAGCGGGCAAAATGTGTTAACCCCTTGTCCATCCGCCCTGTCCATCCTGTCAGTAAGAACATTCAAGTTTTATGTTCAAGTTGTTGGTTAAGTCCATTTCTTAGATACCAGAAGCCTTAGGGCTTTCAGACTTCAAATATTTCTACATGTACATGATAGCAGTATGTTCCTACCAAAAATAAGGTCAGTGAATGACCTTGACCTTTTTTTGTACTTTAATTTACATAAATCTTTTACATTCAAGTGTTTTATTAAGTCAATTACTCAGATTTAACAGATATATATATTGCTTTCCATGTGTTTAATTTGGCAAAACAATGCAAAACTATAAACTGTAAAAAAAACACAAACTGGAAAGTCTATTTTTCTGATGTTATGTTAATAGGTTGCATTTAAGAAACCTTGAAAAGTCCTAGAATGCTTCTGTGGCCAGAAGTTTCTTGTTCCTGTATTATGACCTTGACCTTTATATTTCAGGCTGGTGATAATGTGGAGTTGGCAACATGGCTGACTGCATCGTCCAAGATTAGCATGCATGGGTCTCATCTATACTTCCTTAAGCTAGCAGCAGAACGTCTCGATGCTTACTTCTAAAATCTACCGATGTTATTTATCACTGCCTGCAACAGTGGTTCTGATAAAATCGCACTTGTGCCAAGTTCTTGTTGTCATTTTACTTCACTTGTATTTTTAAGCCCCTGGAAGGATGGGGTATGTAGTAAACATCCGTTTGTTTTTGTTTGTCTGTTTGTCAGAAACAATTGTGTCTGAGCCATAACTTTGAAAGTACTGAAGGGAATTTTATGAAACTTCACACAAATGTTAATCACAATAATAAGGGTGGTCGCGAATAGAAATCAGGTCCATACCTCAAAGGTCAAGGTCACCTCCTGGCCTTAAATTCACCAACCATTCTTGAGAATATTCTTAGACTTAAGCTCAAGTATGCAAATTTCAATCACAAAATATTTCTAGAAATCTACAGAATAAACGTTCATAGCAAGTTGCTGTGTATAAAATATGATGCATATAAATCAATATCTACTTCTTATGATTGTTTATCTTTGAAGGTCATGGAAATATTTGTGAACAAAATTTCAGTACTTGGTACAGGCTCAAGTCTAAGAATAGTTTGAAGAATGGTTAGTGAATTCAAGGCCATGTCAAATAAATCAAATTTGTGTTTCGGCTATATTTAACTTTGAAAATACTGCAGAAAATTTCATGAGACTCCATGCAGCTGTTAATCAGAATGAAAACATGTTACTCTCAAGAATCATGTCCATACCTCTAAGGTCAAGGCATTTCAAAACATGGGAATTACTGTAAGAAAACCTTTTCGTCTGCATTTGTCACTTACTGATGACATTTCTTGTTGCGCAGGAATGTGTATACCAGTTGTATACCAGTAAGTAACAAGGTTTTTAAAGTCCCAATCCCACTATCAACAGGCAAATTTTACAACAGATGTACACCATTTCTAAACCTACTGATGATGATGTATATATTTAACTTACATGTTTTGAGAATCCAAATTCGTTAGACACAATACAAACCGCTTTAACCAGCCAGACCAAACCCCAAAACTGATCGACTTAAGAGTTACCAACTTCTAATTCTTTTTACGCATATTCAATAACGAGTATTTTAAGAACCCATGAATAAACCTATACTAATAATTGGCACATATACATTATTATATAAACTGAACAACGAAAGAGTTTTGATAAACGGTTTTGTAGTGTAATTTTGCCATTATTTGGCGTGTTAGTTTCTTTAATCAATAAGTATGTTTATCATGCAATGAGATTTCTACTGTACACATTTAGCTACATGTTATAAGATGCATATGTTGCGCTCATGTTCCGGTATTATACTGGTTGGTAGGACATGTCCCTTAAAAAGAAGTACATTTTATTTTAAGTTTATTCCCAATTTTAGGCAGTAGAAAAAAAAAAAAAGACAATATATGAAAATAAGAGACAGAAAAAGCCTTAAGTGTCGAGAGAGAAGGTAGTCTTGAAATTAACAAAGTTTACTTACCAAGGAGTCTCTATGCATCCCTGGCATTTAGGCGACCATGGAATATGAGCATGAAAACAACATAGTGTCCTTGAGAAACATCATGGCAATGAAATAAATACCAGGAATAAAAGAAAGCGATGCTATTTAGTCACTACAATTAATTATAACTGATTTGTTTAAACTGAAGGATTACACATATTATAGACTCTCAAAATAGTCTTTCATTTTTCCTTTACTTACGAACCCCTAGGAATGACCTAGGATTTGCCACTGAGAATTAAGGTTTAGGTTTACTGGCGTGATCTTTAACCCTTTCGCAGCCACAGTCAAACGCATTGATTTTACCAGGCCCAGATCAACATGCACACTGTGTAGGCTGAGTAGGGTTACAATGTTTGCCACTCATTAAGAATGTTTCCCAAAACACATTTTTAGCTCTACTGGCCAAAGACCAGGTGAGCTGATGCGATCACTTTTCGTCCGTCGTCCGTCTGTCTGTCCATCTGTTAGCAATTTTATAAAATCAACATCTCCTCTGAGTGGAGCCGCTTGAAGGATTTTGATGAAACTTCATCACAATGTTATTTGGAAGGGCCCCTCTCAGATTTGTGTTTTTCGCGGCCGCCAGTTATCAAAGAGGTTAAGGGTCACAGTAAGCAGATATAAAAAATGCCTTTGGTGCTGTTTTTTATTTTTCTATTATTTCTACAATCCTTATGGCTGTCCTTATATAATTACGCTTTCTACGGAACAACATCGAAACATTAACGCCCACCCTCATGAAACTGAGCCATGGCTAAAACTAGGTCAAATTTAAGTAAATTTCAAACGACATCTCCTCCGAAACCACTGATTCCATTCTACTGAAATATCATATACATGTTCCTTGGGTTGGCCTCTATTAAGTTTGTGTTTTTCGTTATCGTCGAATAATCAAAATGGCCGCCACGGCGACCCAAAATTTACATAGAGTTATATAGGAAAAGTTTAAAAATGACATCTTCTCTGAAACCGCTTGAAGGATTTTGATGAAACTTAATCACAATGATATTTTTTTTCACGGCCGCCAGTCATCCAAGATGGCCGCCATGGCTAAAATTAGTTCAAATTTAAGGAAATTTCAAACGACATCTCCAACGAAACCACTTATTCCATTCTACTGATATATCATATACTTGTTCCTTGGGTTGGCCTCTATCAAGTTTGTGTTTTTTGTTATCGTCGAATAATCAAAATGGCTGCCTTGGCGACTCAAAATTTACAGAGTTATATAGGAAAAGGTTAAAAATGACATCTTCTCTAAAACCACTTGAAGGATTTTGATGAAACTTAATCACAATGATATTTGGGAAAGTCCCTCTCAGATTTGTGTTTTTCACGGCTGCCAGTCATCCAAGATGGCCGCCATGGCTAAAACTAGGTCAAATTTAAGGAAATTTCAAACGACATCTCCGACGAAACCACTTATTCCATTCTTGTGAAATATCATATACATGTTCCTTGGATTAGCCTCTATCAAGTTTGTGTTTTTCGTTATCGTCGAATAATCAAAATGGCCGCCACAGCGACCCAAAGTTTACATAGAGTTATATAGGAAAACGTTAAAAATGACATCTTCTCTGAAACTGCTTGAAGGATTATGATGAAACTTAATCACAATGATCTTTGGGTTAGTTCCCCTCAGATTTTCGTTTTTGGGGCCTCCAGTCATGCATGATGGCCACCATGGCTAAACTTAGGTCAAATTTAAGAACATTTATCAAACGACATATTACCACTTATTCCATTCTAGTTAAATATCATATGCATGTTCCTGTTGTTGGCCTCTATCAAGTTTGTGTTTTTCGTTGTCGTCAAATATTCAAAATGGCCACCACGATAACCCAAAGTTTACGTAGAGTTATATATAGGAAACATGTTTCTTGGGTTGGCCTCTATCATGTTTATGTTTTTGAATCACATCATACAAGTAGAGCGTCTACAGGCCCTCTTGGGCCTCTTGTTTATAAATATTACCGGAAGGTTTAAATTCAAATTTTAGCAGACATTTGAAATTTGGCGGCGAAAGTGTTAACATGCACAGGGTATTACACTTCATTCACATAGGACTGACGGCTTTACATCCCCTACAGTGGATGGCATTACATCCCCTACAGTGGATGGCATTACATCCCCTACAGTGGATGGCTTTACATCCCCTACAGTGGATGGCATTACATCCCCTACAGTGGATGGCTTTACATCCCCTACAGTGGATGGCTTTACATCCCCTACAGTGGATGGCATACTTTCACAGTACCTTGCCTGAGTAAGGTACTGCTAGGGTGCATTGAAGAATCGGCAACTCTGTCTTAATTTGCACTAGACTGTTACGCTATGTGCATTGAGAACAGTGATAGGTATTTACAACATGTGGTGAATTCACGTGACATATTCATATGCTGTATTCACATAATATATTCCTATGCAACAAATTGTACATATTATCCAAATGGGTAAATGTGATCATAAAATATACTTCTAAATGTCATTTTAATGCAAAATTGAAACTTTGTAGATTGTAGTTGCATGATAAAATAATTATATGGTTTGTAAATTGGGTTATCAGCTTGATAATGTGATAAACGCTCACCGCTGACTTGTTTTTAAACTTTTTTTTTGCACCTGCCGAAATACAGCTGAAATTTTAAGTTACTAACCCTATTATTGTTATATCTAGATTCTTTATTTGTTTTTTTGCTTCATACAGTATAGCTATGACAATTTATAAGTAGGCAGTTTTTTAAAATAACACATAATTTTTCAAACAGTTCTTTTTAGAAATGTTTACACTTACGTAATTATTTACACTATTTTCCACTAAGTGGTATGTCCTGTTATGTAATTCTATTGAATTTGCATTTAAAAAAAGATAAGTAGAACTCAAATTACCCAATGTTTTTTGCATCAAACTTACAGTTTACTATGTTTATACCTTTATCTCGACCATGCTACATGTGTTTAATGAATACAAACTTGATAAAAATGTGAAATGATTAAGTTAAAACCTTATATTAATCCATGTATCAATTATTTTATAATTTACGTTTGTAAATATTTAACAAAACTGAAACCTTGAAGCAAATTAGTCATACATCTTTCGGTTCAGATTGGAATCAGTTCCCATGAAGTCCGAGAATTCTTGATAATTTAAGTCCCTTGACATGTATATTGCATCATGATCTAGTCAGTCTTTATATCTCATCCAGTTCTGATGTTCATTACATCCTTGCCATCCTCATGTCCAAATGTCACATTGCCATGTTCAGTACAGACTTGGCACCCCATGTCCAAACATCACATTGCCATGTTCAACACAGCCTTGATACCACATATCCAATTGTCACCCTGCCATGTTCATCACAGCCTTGATACCCCATGTACAATTAACATGTCGCCAGTTTTTAATCATTTATCCATTTTAACCAATCAAACCAATACTATACCTCCGACAAGCAATAGCACGAGCAACAGTATAATAAAGCATGTGCAACTGTATTATAATATAACCTATTGTCAATATTATCTGACATCAACAAAAGGGCACAGATATCTAAGTACTGGCGACATGTTAATTGTCACCCTGCCATGTTCAGCACAGCCTTATACCCAACATCCAAATGTCACATTGCCATGTTTAGCACAGCCTTGATAACCCATGTCCAAAGGTCACCCTGTCTGTTTAACACCTTGATATCGCACATGATTCCCAAACCTTGTCTTGACCTCAGTGATGCGTCATGACTGCACGTGATTCCCAAACCATGTCTTAACCTCAGTCATGCGTCATGACTGCACGTGATTCCCAAACCATGTCTTGACCTCAGTCATGCGTCATGACTACACGTGATTCCCAAACCATGTCTTGATCTCAGTCATGCATCATGGCCTCCCATGATTCCCACACCATGTCTTGACCTCAGTCCTCCCGTGATTCCCAAACCCTGTCTTGACCTCAGTCATGCGTCAAGACCACCCATGATTCCAAACCCCCGTCTTGACCCATGTGTACATCCCACTACTATGTATTTGAAAATGCATTATTCATTGCTTTAATTGACCATGTATGTCTGTAAATGCAAGTCTATGTTCAAAGAAAAAGGTTTTGAAATTGTAGCTTTTGCTATCATATGGAAATCTTCATGTCTTTAGCTTTAGATTTTATGTTTCATTGGTGCATAATGTGTTTTACAAACACAAAAATGTGTTTTACAAACACAATCTCTTATTAACCTTGTAAATAGGCTCCCGCACTGAAAAAACACAAACATTATATTGTAGTATAATACCTTATTTCAAAATCTGTTGTGGGTAAAAATATTTAATTTTCACATTGATTATTGTGAAAAATGGTTTTGAATAGGCGATATACAAAGACTATTGCATCATTTGTTTAAAAGTTGCATTTATTAAGAGTTATTGATACTATATATACATGAGGTGTTTTTTTAAAGTCCTGGAGCGAATTTTTTACCTGGTAGAAAAGACCAAATTGGTCTTTATTATTTTCCTGAATGCATGAAATGGATAATAATAACTTTATTATTCTCCTGAATGCAAGAATTGGATAATTATGTATCATTCTCCTTAATGCACGAGATGGATAATAATTATTTTATCATTCTCCTAAATGCATGAAATGGGTAATACTTACTTTATTGTTCTCCTGAATGCATGAAATGGATAATAATTACTTTATTGTTTATTGTTCTCCTGAATGCATGAAATGGATAATTATGTTATTGTTCTCCTGAATGCATGAAATGTATAATAATTTATCATTCTCCTGAATGCATGAAATGGATAATAAGTATGTGTTGCATGACAATATAAAAAACAAAGTTGTTTTATTTTAGATATAAAAAGTGCACTTAAACTTCCTATGAAAACGTCTTAATGTTTTTAACTTTTGTTGTATACATGTATTTCTGTAAAAAGTTTAATTTGCTCAATGGCAGCATAGAGAGGCAACACATAGATGAAAATAGACTGGCATCCTTCTGTGTGTTATCACTGTTTGAGACAACTCGAGCAGTCATAGAACAAAATTCTGAATTGAGTCGTCTTTGAATTTTTGGCCAGTGGTTGGAACATTTCAGAAAAAATTATGATATCAATATTTTATTTTTTATTGAGATAACTTGTATATAAAATACTACTTTAATGACTGAGACAGTAGCTAGTCTAAAATGGGGACAAGTCTACTGCTTTCAGGGGCGTAGCTAGGGACTTTAGAATGTGTACGCAAACAGTCTTTGGGGGTCCGGGGGCATGCTGCCCCAAAATGAATTTTTTTCCTAGACCTTCTGTGGTGCAATCTGGGGGCATTTCTGCAACAAAATGAGGCTGATTTTGTCTGAAATTTATAAAAAAAAATCTAGAAAAAAAAAAAAGGGAGCTGAATGAAGCAGTTAGCTGATCCCCTCTCCCTCTTGGCCCCCCACTCCCCCCTCCCCCCACACACCCCCACACACCCCCACAAACTCCCCCTAGCTCTTGTTTTAATTGCATTTTTAGACTTTTTAATTTTTTCAATATTTGGGACAATGTGTACTTTGCCTACAGGTAGCTATGCGCCTGGCTTTTATTCAATAGGTCTTAACAAAAAACACACATACAGTGCCCTCCATAAGTCTCTTTACAGCAGTTATAATCCCAATTGCATTACATGTTGAACCAAATAATTTTAAACTTGTTGAAAAAATGCAAATACTGTTTATTCCAACATGAATCTATCATTCTTTTGTTGGATTGACATTTACTTCATTTTTAATTTGCAGTTTTTTTTATTTTCAAACTGTTGTCTGACCTACCCAGAGGGAAGAATGAAAAGTTTATTTTATCTATTGAAATTTTGCATTGATTGGTCATTCTCTCGTACATTTCTCTAAATGTTGGCTTATAGTGTAACATGTATACTAAATGTAAAACATAAATATAGGAATTAATTATAGGATTTTTCAGTAAATCTAAATGTATACATTAAATGGGGTTTACATGTAATGCAATGAGATTATTACAACGTGTAAAGAGAATTATGAAGGGCACTGTATATGACAGTACCAGAATACCGTATTGCCCTAACAGTATCACCCGGGCTCTATTTAAAACGCCATGAGGGCGCTGTTATAAAATTAAAAAATAAATAAAAAAAGTTGGAAAATGTATTGAATGTTGAAAAATTATGTTTTGTTTTTCCCCGTGTGGTTGCCAGGGTAGAATACAGCCGCTGCAATCTCACAAACACACTGTCACATGCAGATGGGTAGGTCACCCCACAACCCGATTCATATTCATTTGGTCATTTTTTATCATGCTCATTCAGTCTTTATAATGGCTCTGCTTATGCAAACGTGAAAAGGTGGCTCCCTCATAAATGGAGTGTCTAATATAGAATTTGCAGCAACTCTGCAGGTACGAAGGTTCTAGGCCCAATCTCTATAGTTTATCTTGATGTAAATGGAGGATGAGCCTGGCATGTTTATTTCTGTTAGGCGCCATATAACCTTTTATGTGTTGGTTGGCCGTAAGTCCAATTCAATTCAATTGTTGTTGTTTTTCTGTTTGTTTTTAAAAAGGTGAAGTGGGGGAGGGGGCCGCTTATATTGGGGTTGGGGTGTGGGGTGGGAGCGCTACTATTAGGGGAAATAAAATAACTTCCCTTTTATGTCAAATTGCACGAATCTGAAACTGTTCATATAACGAAGTCAATATATTACATAATAATGTTGTTATTCATTTATATTTTTGTAGTTTGTTACAAGTTTGATATATCAAATTGCTAGTTCACGTGTAATATGTGTAAACTTCTGTGATACTTCAAGAGAGATTATTATAACCTTTCTTTATAATTATCTGTTAAATTATGCAAGTAAATTATGCAAATAAATTATGCAAATAAAACTATGTTAATTTTCCATCAGCCACGGTATTGTCCTGTGTTTTGTGTGTGAGCTTATAAATTATATATTTATGACCTGCAACAAAAGTGGAGTAGGGATGTTAGTGATACCCTTGTCCATCTCTCCATCATATTTATACGAAAATCAGTGTTTTAGCTTACCTTAGCTGAAGGCTTACGTGAGTTATTGTGACCGTGTTTTATCCTCCTGGCGCTGTGTATGATGACTTTTTGCTCATTAGCGCTCTAGCACCTTCATCGTTTATCAGACTTTTCCCAAACTTTGTTATTATTAAAAGCTTGAATAAGTTAACACTTAAGTTATGGTCCTTAGTGTTTTAAACTTGTAGGGGTCAGTTGATTAAAGGTCAAGGCCAGTATAACCTCATGCGCATCAGGTGAGCCTTTCAGGGCCAGTTGGATCTCTTGTTTACATTCAGGTCTTTGGTTGAATCCATTTCTCAGACACACATGTTTACATCTACATGACATGAGTATGTTCCAACCCAACTCAGACACACATGTTTACACATGAGTATGTTCCAACCCACACATGTTTACATCTACATGACATGAGTATGTTCCAACCCACACATGTTTACATGAGAATGTTCCAACCCACACGTTTACATCTACATGACATGAGTATAGTCCAACCCAAACACGTTTACAAGTATCTTCCAACACGCTCATGTTTACATCTACATGACATGAGTATGTTCCAACCCACACATGTTTACATCTACATGACATGAGTATGTTCCAACCCACACATGTTTACATCTACATGACATGCGTATGTTCCAATCTACACAGTTTACATCTACATGACATGAGTATGTTCCAATCTACACAGTTTACATCTTCATGACATGAGTATGTTCCAATCTACACAGTTTACATCTACATGACTTGAGTATGTTCCAACCCACACATGTTTACATCTACATGACTTGAGTATGTTCCAACCCACATGTTTACACCTACATGACATGATTATGTTCCAACCCACACATGTTTACATCTACCTGACTTGAGTATGTTCCAACCCACACATGCTTACATCTGCATGACTTGAGTATGTTCCAACCCACACGTTTACACCTACATGACTTGAGTATGTTCCAACCCACACACGTTTAAATCTACATGACTTGAGTATGTTCCAACTCACACACGTTTACATCTACATGACTTGAGTATGTTCCAACCCACACACTTTTACATCTACATGACTTGAGTATGTTTCAACCCACACGTTTACATCTACATGACTTGATTATGTTCCAACCCACACATGTTTACATCTACATGACTTGAGTATGTTCCAACCCACACATGTTTACATCTACGTGACATGAGTATGTTCCAACCCACACACATTTACATCTACATGACATGAGTATGTTCAACCCACACACGTTTACATATACATGCCATGAGTATGCCCCAACCCACACACGTTTGCATCTACATGACATGAGTATGTTCCAACCCACACACGTTTACATCTACATGACATGAGTATGTTCCAACCCACACAGTTTACATCTACCGTGACATGAGTATGTTCCAACCCACATTTATACATCTACATGACATGAGTATGTTCCAACTCACACATGTTTACATCTATATGACTTGAGTATGTTCCAACTCTCACATGTTTACATCTACATGACATGAGTATGTTCCAACCCACACATGTTTACATCTACATGATTTGAGTATGTTCCAACACTCACATGTTTACATCTACATGACATGAGTATGTTCCAACCCACAACCCACACATGTTTACATCTACATGACATGAGTATGTTCCAGTCCACACAGTTTACATCTACATGACTTGAGTATGTTCCAACCCACACAAATTTACATCTACATGACATGAGTATGTTCCAACCCACACACGTTTACATTTACATGACATGAGTATGTTCCAACCCACACATGTTTACATCTATATGACTTGTGTATGTTCCAACCCACACATTTACATCTACATGACATGAGTATGTTCCAACCCACACATGTTTACATCTACATGACATGAGTATGATCCAACCCACACACGTTTACATCTACATGACATGAGTATGTTCCAACCCACACACATTGACATCTGCATGACATGAGTATGTTCCAACCCACACACGTTTACATCTACATGCCATGAGTATGTCCCAACCCACACATGTTTACATATAAATGCCATGAGTATGTCCCAACCCACACATGTTTACATCTACATGACATGAGTATGTTCCAACCCACACACGTTTACATCTACATGACATGAGTATGTTCCAACCGACACACGTTGACATCTACATGACTTGAGTATGTTCCAACCCACACATGTTTACATCTACATGACATGAGTATGTTCCAACCCACACATGTTTACATCTACATGACATGAGTATGTTCCAATCTACACAGTTTACATCTACATGACTGGAGTATGTTCCAACCCACACATGTTTACATCTACATGACTTGAGTATGTTCCAACCCACATGTTTACACCTACATGACATGAGTATGTTCCAACCCACACACGTTTACATCTACCTGACTTGAGTATGTTCCAACCCACACATGCTTACATCTGCATGACTTGAGTATGTTCCAACCCACACGTTTACACCTACATGACTTGAGTATGTTCCAACCCACACACGTTTAAATCTACATGACTTGAGTATGTTCCAACTCACACACGATTACATCTACATGACTTGAGTATGTTCCAACCCACACACTTTTACATCTACATGACTTGAGTATGTTCCAACCCACACATGTTTACATCTACATGACTTGATTATGTTCCAACCCACACATGTTTACATCTACATGACTTGAGTATGTTCCAACCCACACATGTTTACATCTACGTGACATGAGTATGTTCCAACCCACACACATTTACATCTACATGACATGAGTATGTCCAACCCACACACGTTTACATCTACATGCCATGAGTATGCCCCAACCCACACACGTTTGCATCTACATGACATGAGTATGTTCCAACCCACACACGTTTACATCTACATGACATGAGTATGTTCCAACCCACACAGTTTACATCTACCGTGACATGAGTATGTTCCAACCCACACATGTTTACATCATTATGACTTGAGTATGTTCCAACTCTCACATGTTTACATCTACATGACATGAGTATGTTCCAACCCACACATGTTTACATCTACATGATTTGAGTATGTTCCAACACTCACATGTTTACATCTACATGACATGAGTATGTTCCAACCCACAACCCACACATGTTAACATCTACATGACATGAGTATGTTCCAGTCCACACAGTTTACATCTACATGACTTGAGTATGTTCCAACCCACACAAATTTACATCTACATGACATGAGTATGTTCCAACCCACACACGTTTACATTTACATGACATGAGTATGTTCCAACCCACACATGTTTACATCTACATGACTTGTGTATGTTCCAACCCACACATTTACATCTACATGACATGAGAATGTTCCAACCCACACATGTTTACATCTACATGACATGAGTATGTTCCAACCCACACACGTTTACATATACATGACATGAGTATGTTCCAACCCACACACATTGACATCTGCATGACATGAATATGTTCCAACCCACACACATTTACATCTACATGCCATGAGTATGTCCCAACCCACACATGTTTACATATAAATGCCATGAGTATGTCCCAACCCACACATGTTTACATCTACATGACATGAGTATGTTCCAACCCACACACGTTTACATCTACATGACATGAGTATGTTCCAACCGACACACATTGACATCTACATGACATGAGTATGTTCCAACCCACACATGTTTACATCTACATGACATGAGTATGTTCCAACCCACACATGTTTACATCTACATGACATGAGTATGTTCCAACCCACACAGGTTTACATCTACATGACATGAGTATGTTCCAACCGACACACATTGACATCTACATGACTGGAGTATGTTCCAACCCACACATGTTTACATCTACATGACTTGAGTATGTTCCAACCCACATGTTTACACCTACATGACATGAGTATGTTCCAACCCACACACGTTTACATCTACCTGACTTGAGTATGTTCCAACCCACACATGCTTACATCTGCATGACTTGAGTATGTTCCAACCCACACGTTTACACCTACATGACTTGAGTATGTTCCAACCCACACACGTTTAAATCTACATGACTTTAGTATGTTCCAACTCACACACGATTACATCTACATGACTTGAGTATGTTCCAACCCACACACTTTTACATCTACATGACTTGAGTATGTTCCAACCCACACATGTTTACATCTACATGACTTGATTATGTTCCAACCCACACATGTTTACATCTACATGACTTGAGTATGTTCCAACCCACACATGTTTACATCTATGTGACATGAGTATGTTCCAACCCACACACATTTACATCTACATGACATGAGTATGTCCAACCCACACACGTTTACATCTACATGACATGAATATGCCCCAACCCACAAACGTTTGCATCTACATGACATGAGTATGTTCCAACCCACACACGTTTACATCTACATGACATGAGT
>JAWPHD010016956.1:0-47131 GCA_037043455.1 Cyrtodaria siliqua | reverse complement strand
GTCTTGTTGGTGGTCCAAATATACTCATTGTTTTTTTTTTATAAAAATATATTTTTTAAATAATTTCTAAAACACAACTCATAGGCAAACCGTGATTATCTATTTTGTTGCCATACTCATCTCTAACTTCTATTTTCAATTCAGTAATTGCACCATTCATAAGACAGTGATATTCAGGATAAAAACTTGTATATACTATATCTCCGAACTTCTTATTTACTACAGGCACAACACCTATAATAGTGCTTGGTGCACCATTGAAATAATTACTACTTGTATTAACTTGTTTCAGATGAACATATAGCTGTTTATAAGGAGCTAAATCAATTGAGTGATCTCCAACACGAGGACCTTTTAACCATTTTCTGTCCTCGAATCCCAGCATTTTTGAAAGACCGCTTGATAATCGTGTCTCTATTGGCGAATTGAAAATGGCTGTAGCATTGTGGACCATAACGCCCAGGTTAATATCCCTATTTAGAATTCTTAAATGTCTATTCAAATCTTCAATGTTATAGAGTCCATCTGCTAAATGTTGTATGTTATCTGGGTTTCTTGTCTTTGCGGTTTCATGAATAATATTATACCAACCGATAGTGTATGTAAAACTTTTTAATCCAATGCGCTTAGTTCCATCTCTATTATCGATATACTGTTGCAAATTAATAGAGTTGTCTATGTTTGAAATTGTATGAATCATTTTTTTTTAATATATATATATATAAAAACACAAATAAAAATGATTTCTGAAGAATTCAAATATAACCCGGATGCTCAATATTTAAATACTTTCAGCAAGAAAGTGATAGATATAATAAATCAAAACATAGTTATTACATCAGACGGTAAAGGCTTTAAAGCATCATTTCCCAATGTCTTTGAAAAATACAAACTTTCATACGTTAAATCAGATGCTATAGTCCAACGCTGGGGAACAGATTGGATGTTATTTTGGCAGAATCAGTTAAACTTTGCTATTTGGTGTGCGACCACTGGATGTGGTATTGATTTCAACAACCATCTAAAAGCTGATGCTTTGGTTGGTTCGTTATTTCGATTTCATGTCTATTACCAAGTCAGAAGAATATTATTTGAGATGAGTGTAGCATTGCCGCAAGACTCAAATTGGAATGCTTTTAATAACACATATAACCGAAACGCATACGAGAGAATATGCAAGGAGTTTAATGTTGACTTAAATTCAGACTGGAGACAAAAACAAAGCTATAATAATGGTTTAGGAACAATTTACAATTACTGGACAAATATTGGTTATCATCCTTTGGTAAATACTGCATACGACAACAAAACGATGAGTTTTACAGTCTATGAGAGTGATAAAACATATCATATTGATTACATTGCGCAAGGATTTGAGGCTGATAATAGTTGGTCTACTTTTATACTAGATGATTCATCTGGATTTACAAGAGCTGGAGTAGAAAGAATCAATGACAGCATAAGAACATACTGCTGGGCAATTCTTGGTTCACAATCACAAACAAGAACAGATATACTTGGAACTGGAACAGCATTTGATGCACAAAAACAATTTTTAGCAAATGTAGAGGACGCAATAAATAGCCCCATTGACTTGCCCAGTCAAATTTCAAGATATGAAAACACCTTAAAATATGCAAGAAGTAAAGTAAATTTTGTCTATGGAAGTGGATTGTATATGTCTCCGAGCGACATGGAATTAAGAATCGGAATAATACAAGACTACAATAATGAAATTGTAATAGCAACCGATGCACAAGCATTAGGATTGAATAATGATGTAAATGTAAAACCAGTGCCACCAAAAAATATTCAACCTTTTCAAGGCACCACGACAAAGAAATTTCTGCCGGACTTCGATAAATCAACAATACATAAAACTGTGGAGCACAACCCACCAGAAATACAAAAAATAGCGATTGAACACGAAGATAACAAAACAACCATAATTGTTGGTACCATAGTAATAGGTCTTGCTGCATTACTTATTTACGAGATTTACTAAACCACTCTTTGGCTGCCACATACAACAACCCGGAAACAAACACAAGCAAAGCCCATAGATTGTTACCAAGCCAGTTAATAACATTACCTGTTGCAGATAAAAGCCATGATACTATTGCACCAATAACTCCTGGAAGTGCTGCAGCAGCTTTACCAGCTAGGTTGGCAAGAAGTTTACCAAGATTAAATAGTTGTTTTTTTATCCAATCTTTTACACTTGATGGATCAGGTTTTGGAGTTGGAACAGGTGCAGTCCCTCCTCCTGTTGTAGGAATAATAGTCTCAACTAATACTCCAATAATCATACCAAAGGCAGTCAAAATACTAACAATAGTAATACCTTGCTCCCTAAACAAGGTTTTGATTCTCTCACCCAATGTTGTGTCTTCTTTTAACACCTTATTTATAGTTTCTTTTATTCTGTTTATTTGACTGCGTAATGCTTCTTTGTTTTCACTCGCCACTTCAAGTCGCGCACTTCTTTCATCTTCTAAATTTTTTATTCTGTCACGTATGCGCCCTTGTTGAAACTCATCCTCCTGCCCGGGGGTGCTAACCTGTTCTAATTTTTGTTTTTCTTTTGTTATGTCTTTATCAAGCTCAGTGAGCTTTGAGAGATTATTAATAAGTTCTCCACGAAAGCTTTGCAATACCTTATCCAAACCTCGTATCTCTCGCATTGTTAGACCTTCTGTTTGTGTTTGAACAGCAGTTTTAGAATGAGTTTCATCTATTATATTACTCAAATTACTCTCAATTGTATTTACGGCATCTACTGTATTTTGTACATCTTCAGTTGTTGAAAACGTTTGAATTTGTATATCTTCTCCTGCTTTTGTGAGGGTATTTTTTGTTTTTGTCAAGTCTGCTAATTCTGCTAATTCTGCCCTGCCCCGAGCAATTCTTTCACGTGGAACTAATAAATCATAATCTTTTAACATATTTCTGATAAAATTAATACCATGTTTTTTAACTAAAGTGTCCAGCTAATAAAATTTGATTGGTTCGTTTGGATTATTTCCCTTATAATAGGTAAGTGGAACATCATCCGTTCCAACTGCATATAACATTGTTCTACCGATTTCGTCCTTAGCCACTCTAAAATCATTTTTATAATCAATTCCGCTGATTTCAGCATTAACTTCAGTAAAAAATTGATCTACTAACAACTTTTTTTGTGTAAGCTGTTCTTCTGTTTTATCTTCCCCTTGAAGCTGATCAATATAGTTATTTTCATTTACAATTTGTCTCTGGAATTCTGAGTCAGGTTGTATAAATTCGTCATCAAGTGCTCTATCCGCTCTATCCCAGTCTTCTTCAGTCATATCATCAATATTGAACGCAGGATTTTCAAATCCTCCTTCAGCAGACATTGTTTATTTTATTTAATTTTAAAAAATATATTTAAAAAATAAAAACAATGTCGGCTTACGGAAACAAACTCAGCCCTCATAGAAAACTAAGAGAACCTCATGGTGCCAAAGGCATCCGCACAAGTGTAGTAATAACTAATAATCCCTCAACAATAGACCAAAACCAGCAACTGCTTGTGAGATTTCCCAATCTAAGTACTAATGATGTGATAGTTCCAAGTACTGCTCGTCTTGCCTTTGAAATAGAACTTAAAAGCAGAACAGACGCCAACGCTACTCTATTTCAAAATCTGGGTAGAACAATTGTGAAAAAAATGACAATAAGAATAAGTGGCAACGAAGTCATGTCAATAGATGACAGTGATATATATCATTGTTATGTAGATTTATGGAAAAGCCCTACTGAACGACAAAACATAGCTTACCAAGGTATTGGTAAATCAAACATGTTAAAACATAGAGTTAGCGCGGGAGATGCTTCCGCAGACACCAAAGATGAAGCTATAGCAGCAGCTTATGGAAATAGATTTTGTATTCCACTGGACTTTGAAATGTTAGAAAGTCATATGCCATTTTATCAAGCGGGGCTTGGTGATAGGTTAGAATATGAATTAACGTTTAACGATTATAACAAAGTTATCAAAAGCACTGATGCTGATGCATCTTATGTAATAAAAAATATCTGCTTGGAATTTGATACGGTTAGTGATGTTGAATTATCCAGACAAATAAGACAGCAAATCAATGGTAAGATGTCATTTATGTATGATCGTATCTTGCGACATAGAAAAATAATAGCAAACAAATCTGATACTCTTTGGAACATCAACATTAATGTACCAGCACGGAGCATGAAAGGTATTTTAATGCTGTTTGAAGACCCAGAAAGAACAGACACAGAAACCTATTACAACCCAAAGATTGAAAAGGTTGAAATGACAATAGAGGGAGTACCAAATCAGTTGTATAGTCAAGGCATGAAGGCATATCAACATTGGGATGAAATCAACAAATATTTTGCCTTGACATCAAAAAGAAACAAAGAGACAGAAATAGTAGCGAGGGACTTAAACTTTACCAATGTTTCTCTTGAGACTTATTTGACAAAATCATATGCTTTGTGGCTTGACCTTAGAACATGTAATGACAATTTATTACACGGCAGTGGAAGAAGAATAGAAAACGGCAGTGAAGGCATAACGATATTAATAAATAAAAAAGCAGATGCAGATCAAACTTTAAATATTTACATATATATAATACAAGATGCACAAATCAATTTCGAAGATGGAAGATTCAAAGAAGCAGGATACTAGTTTGCAACAAAAATATCCTAAATATTCACACAGTGCCATTATTTGTGGTCAGACAGGCTGTGGTAAAACAGAGTTTGTTCTTGACATACTTGGAAAAGAGTATGTTGGAGTTTTTGAACATATAATTATATTGTGTCCAACCATAGAGTGGAACGAGGCTTATAAAAATAGATCCTGGATAGGAGATGTGAAAAACCCTAAAGATAAAAAAAAAAAAATTGTCAATCCCGTAAGCAACGGTAAAGAAATGTTACAAGAACTATTGCGTTTCTTTTTCAAACAATATGCTGGCCAGCCCACATTATACATTATTGACGATTGCTCAGCCACAAAAGAATTAACAAAGAAAAAAGATATGTTGTCAGAGTTGGCATTTTCTGGTCGCCACGCCAAACAATCAGTGTGGGTCATTTCACAGAGATATAATTCTGTATTGAAAGATTTGAGGGATCAAGTAAAATGGTTGTGTATGTTTTACACCAAGGACAGAGATAGTTATGAAAATTGTTTGAGAGAAAATGATGTTATTCCGACGTTGGAGGAGAGAACCAGAATAAAAAAAGCTTTAGCTAAGACTAAATATTCCAAGCTGATATTGAGGACTGACCAACCAACTGGTTATTGGGTTGAATAATTTCTACCAGCAATTCTTTTTTTCTAACAGCATTGCTTTGTTGCTAATAGTAATACTAACAGCAAAGTAGCAATGTTAATAGCAATACTGACATGAAAATATAATGAAAATATCAGAAAATATAGTATTGCTAATAGCATTGCTCACAGCAAAGTAGCAATGTTAATAGCAATGCTTGCATCAAATTAATAATGTTAATAGAAAAAATAACAATGTTAATAAAAATGCTATTAACAATACTAACAATTACTAGTTGCATGAATATCGCAGCTAGTTGTTTTGTATTTTATATTTATTTCAAGATAAAAAATAAAATTAATAATATAAAAATGAATGCGGAAGAACTATTACAAAATATATCGGAACAGACGGAACCAGATGAATCAAAGCAACAAGAAACAAAAAAAGAAAGATTATCAGCCATAGTAGCTGGCGGTGGTAGTCGTCAATATTTGGGTAAAGACATTCAACTCACAAATATAGATAGCATGCCCCCAGATGAAATTAACAAACTTTACTGCAGATATGAAGCAAGGCTTGGGGCAAGTATGACTAAAACTTTAGGCAATTCTTTTATTAACTTGTATGTGATGGGAGTATCAAAATATTTTAATGTAACCAATCCACCAAAGCTGATAGAAGATTTGGAAGAAGACCCATTTATTAATCATGCTTTGACAAGTGCTTGTTGTGAGTTGTATTACAGGTATGGAATGTGCTTAGCGCCATTTACAGCAATACTGACAACTGTTAGACATATTAATTTTAATAAAAATAAAATTATAGATAATAAAAATGAAGAATCAAGTGGAGAACCAAGAGAGTGAAGTTATACCAGTTGAAGTTGATACACAATCTGTTAAACAACAAAAAGTAAAAAATCTAAAACGAGTAGAGGCTGGAAAAAAAGGAGCAGCGGCAAGGAAGGCAAAGCGTTTGCTTCAGATAGAGCAGGATGCACAAGATGCAAGAGATGCAGGACAGATAACAAAAATAACAATAGATGAAGAAGAACCAGAAAAAATCAAAATAAACGTATACAAAAATTATATTCCACCGTGTCTGGTTTTATTAGGCGTTGCTGGGTTGGGTTTGTATATTTATAACAAAAAATCTGCTACGCAGCCTGTAGCTGTGCAACCTGTTCATGTTGCACCAAAAGACCCGTTTGATTTTTAATAATTTAATTTAATAATTTAATTTAAAAAAAAAAAAAAATCATATAAAAAAAAATGGCAGCAAGTATTGACGGAAAACAAATTGTAAATATGATGTATCATGCTGGAGTGGAAACACTTTTAACTGTTGGATATTCTGAAATTGGCAGAAAAATACTAAAAAGACCAGCCCCTAAAGTGGATTTTAATATGGTAGATGTTGGGATGCTGTCTGTGGATATAATGTTAGCAATGGCTACAAAGGATATGTTGATTAAGCAAGGTATTATTCCTGCGGATATTATGAAATAATTTTAAAAAATATATATATAAAAAAATGGCAAGTGCAGTAGCAATGATGATAGGTGGCGCATTAACAAATGCATTAGCGTTTACTGGTTCAAATTATTTCTTTTCAAAAATGGGAAGTCATTCAGATGAGGAAAGACAAAGACATGACAAAGCCGTAGAACAATTAAACGCAGCACAAGTGGAGTGGAATAAAAAAAGAACAGAGAGATTAGATTTTATTAATAAGCAACTGCAAAAAGAGCATCATGCAGAGCAGACTTTTGATGATGTGGACCAAGCTATGAAACAGTATTATTACACAACTGGTAAACATTTACTTTTGGAACCGGAGCCCAAGTTGAGTGATTTTTATACACCATCTCCGGATCAACAGAATAGAGAAATTACGTTTATTGTGGTGGGCATGGCTGCAACTGGATTTGTGGCGTATAAATTGATTTCATAAAAAAAAAGTTTAAAACTATAATTACTTTGGACTTTTTTTTTTACTTTGAAAAGACTAAGTCATATGCATGATACCTATTTTTTTTGTTGTTTTTACATGGTTTCAATCCAAGTGGTCGAATATAATATGGTGGTTTAGCACTCTTCTCTAATTTATTTTGAGATGATCAGGCGCCCATACTTCACCATTGTCTACTAATGTCAATACCATGGATGGACCATATTCAGTTTCTACTATTTTCGTATCTGTAATTTTGTATATTTTATCTATTTCCAAGTCTGTCCATTTCTTTGTGCTATTTTGATATTGCTCTTCAAGCAGTTCATCAAATTGTGCAGTTGTGATTTCCATTTTTTCTTTATAGTTATATAAAGTTTAATCTTTAGTAGAAAAAAATGGAAAAGATTTATTACAGCCCAAAAGGATTTTGGAGAGGTTACACAGCAGTTAAAAAATTAGCAAAAGAGGCTGGTGTTAGTGAAAAAAAGGCATTAGAATTTTTTAAAGAAACAAGCTGTGTGGCAGATTTATTTACCTGCGCCGAAGAAAATAGTTAGACCCAGGTTTGATGTTTCTACTAAGAATGGAGTGCATCAAGCTGATTTGTTATTTTTACCGCATGATACTTTTGGAATTGGTCGTGGACGCAAGACATATAAATATGCATTGACTGTGGTTGATATTGCAAGTAGATACAAAGAAGCAGAGCCGCTGACTTCCAAGGATAGTAAAGAAGTTGCCAAAGCATTTGAAAATATATATAGTCGGCATTTGAAATATCCAAAGTTATTACAAGTGGATCCAGGCAGAGAATTTATGGGTGCAGTATCACAGTTGATGGTAAAACACAAAGTAAATATCAGACGAGGCAGAACAGAAATACACAGAGACCAAGCTTTAGTGGAAAGATTTAACAGAACATTAGCTGAAAGATTGTTTGGTTATCAGTATGCTAAGGAAATAGATTCGCAAAAACGTAATAGGGAATGGGTAAAGAGATTACCAGAAGTTGTTAAAGCAATAAATTCGGAGACAAAAAAGCCTCCTCCTGTTGAAACAAAAATATTAAAAGATGATCCTATCTGTATGAATGCAAGTGTAAGATATTTATATCAACCCGGGGAACAAGAAGGTGGAAGACGCAGAGCAACTGATCCAATGTGGAGTGTAGATATTCACAAGATTAAAAGTTATATGGTGACGCAAGGTATAAGAGTTTATTATTTGAAAGCACCAGCGCCACAAAGAGGATTTGTCAAAGAAGAACTACTTATTGTTCCTGCTGATACACAAATTCATAAGTTTTTAAAGAAACCATGAGCATCAGTTGTAATTCCATCTTCTCGGATGTATCTTTTTGAGTAAAATGGTGATAATGTAACTTTGTTTACTGTTATGCCATATATTTGATGTTTTATTGATCGCAACATATTCATTTCATGGGTGTATTTTTTCTTGTTAAATAGTGCATCTTTGTAGTTTTCAAAATTTATATGTTTTTTGACTACATAAGTTTTTACACCCTTTGCTTTTTTAATAAGTTGTTCATCCGCTCTCAAAATAGAATATAGCTTGGGTCTTAATCCAACATACTCAGCTATAGCAACACCAGCACATTCGTCTTTCATTTTACCCAATACTTTTTTGTTTGTATCATCATGCATTGGGTGATTTTGAGGATAATCACTCAAGTCATACTCATCTTTCATTTCAGCCATGTCTTTGTATGCATCATCTGTTCTGATGTCTACAAGCAAGCTGTCAGTATCTGTGTATAATAAAGTACAGTTATCTCCATACCTTTTTTTCAAAGTATTATAATACCAATCATACATCATATACTTTGATAAATCCAATACTGACATCCCAACATAAATTGGTTTGTTTAATGTTAATTTTGTTTTGTTTACATGCACTGCTGATAACTCATCTGAAAATTTTATGCGTCGGTTAAAGTTTGGTTTAGCTATTATTTTTCTTATTTTTTCATTTTCAGATCCATCAGTTCTGACTAGTTTTATGTCAGTTCGCTTACGAAGATTTTCCATTGTTTTTCCAAATACAGAGTTATTCATAAGTTTGTAAAAGTCTTTTTCAAATGCTGATTTAGCTTTTTTTCTGAGTTCTGTGTTTAGATTTATGTATGATTTCATCCATGGCTTTTCATTTAATTCTAATACTCTGTATACATTTTTTAGTTTCATACCTAAAGATAAGTATAGTTGTAAATTTTTGTAATGTATTACATATTTTTTCTTATCTTGTAAATTTGGAACTAGTTGTTCTGTGTTTATACTGTTGCTTCCTAATAAGTCTGTTTGGTATTTTGATAGTAATTCTTTTTTCACTGTTAATTTTTCTGGTGCAAGTGGATAGTCATTATGTAAATCATGAATCTCTTTTGGATATTCTAAATCAACTTCTAGCATCTGTCCTTTACCAGGTTTTGGTTTGGAAAAATGACCACTTTTGTTTTTCTTTTTCCAGACAAATCCGGAAAATGGAAGTGGCTGACTCATTGCCCATCCATATAAATTATTTGCATCATAATACATTAAAAATTTTGTTGCTTGTTTGGAATTATAACCTTTGACAAATGGGTTGTTTGCTTTAGCATATCGTTTTGACACCATACTAATTCCACCTCGCATTCCTTTTTCTATGAATAAATGCATATCAATATCTGTCAAAAGTTCTAATTCTATTTCTGAATGTTTTAGTAATGCATCCCAAGATAATCCTGGTGCTGTATAATAATGCAAAGGATCAAGTTTGTATGCACTCATACATGTTTTTCTAAAAGTTTGAAACACATCTGCTAGTAAAGTTACATCAGTTTTTAGATATAAATCATGATAGTCACCAATGGTTTTGCAGTTAAACTCTTTCCATACTTTTTGGGCATGATCATAATCTTTTTTGGTTATGCTTTCGTCTGATAAACTACTGTAAAATTTTTCTATGGGTGGTAATTGTGTTTCTTTGAATTGTTCCATGCTGTCAATATATTCGTACGGATAAACACCTTTTCGTAAAAGTAACTCTGTTTTTTCAAACTGATCTTTGGTAATTTTGAAATCAGATTTATCTGTTGCGTCAACCAAACTTGCAAGAGACTTACCCATGAATTGAAAACTATCTAAAAATCTAAGTTGGCCAGCGCTAAATGATATATACTTTTCAGCATTGTTTGGAATGCAAGTAATATTACCAGTCATTGTATGTATTTTCTGCATAATCAAATGGCTATCATATCCTTTAAGGTTGTGAAATATAACAGGTATAGGTGTTTTGTTTGGTTTTATTTTCAGCTTTAGGTTGCAGTTTTTATGTGCTGCACCTCTGTATTCTCCTGTAAAATGACAGTGGTCTCTTACTTTGCAGTTCTTATCATTATCTATTATATTTTCACATATCCAGCAGTGTGTTGCTTTTTCATAATCTTCCTCATTTTGTTGTGTCATAATTAAGGGTTTCGGGTGAGCAAATATTTTATTAATGTTGCTCTTCTCACATTCTAAGTGATTTAAAAACTTTTCAACAGTATCTTCACCTCTGTAAATAACAGGTTCTTCAGCTTTTCCATCATATCTGACAACTTGATATCCAAATCCACAAGCTTCGTGCACACTTGTGATTTTAGATTTCTTTCCAAATTTCATTAAAAATGCTTTTATGAAACTCTCAAAATCAGCATATATCACATAAGGTACAGGCATCTGATTTTGATAATTTTTGAATTGGGTGATTGCACCTTTTTTTGGCATTTCAATTCGGCAAGAGTTTTTATTAATACCGTCGCAGTCTTCTTTGTGCTTGGTGAGTAGATTTGCTCCAGAGTAACCATGAAGACAACGATCACAGAAATAAGTTTTACCATGATGTTTGTTTTGGCTGTAAAGTAGCTTGTTTAAATTTTTAATGATGCAGTAATGATATTTTGTTTCTTTTGGTTTTTGTTGAGTAATATTAACAAAATCATCAGGGTTGTAATTATCATCTATAATTCCTTCTTCGTTGTTGGGATCATCTTCGTTCTCTTCTTCAACTTCAACATCTTCAGATACTAACAGCAAATTAATTCTTTCTATGTGCTTCGGCTGCTCTGATATTCTATATGGAAAAATAGATACATTATTATGTTTTTTTGATGCAGTAAATCCATAAACATTGATAGCAAGATCGTTTTGATTTGCTACTTTGGTTATCTGCGGGACTGGAGTTGGAAAATCAACCCCCTCCGTTTTCAAAAAGTCTATGCTAGGATAACTTGATACTCTGTCAGAATTCTTTGCGGCTGGATGCAGAGCTGCATTTATAGCATGAAGTAAACATTTATCATCATAGTTTTTCACATTTATGACTGCTTTCTTGTTTGATATTACTTTAGGCAAAAGAATATATGATGAGCCTTTTAGTGGCTCATACTTTGCAAAATTCAAATAAAGTGTA
This sequence comes from Cyrtodaria siliqua, assembly GCA_037043455.1. Classification (NCBI taxonomy): domain Eukaryota; kingdom Metazoa; phylum Mollusca; class Bivalvia; order Adapedonta; family Hiatellidae; genus Cyrtodaria; species Cyrtodaria siliqua. The sequence goes on along the minus strand of JAWPHD010016956.1, from coordinate 35,438 downwards.
ACACAGTAATCAACTTCTAATCCTGATGCTGTGTTTGTAAATCTTTCCAAACTTTCTTGTATGTCAGAAGATGATTTTTCATACAACTCGTCTAATCGCTCAGAAGATAAAAGTGTATTCTGTTCACTATGCAGAACTGCAGTGGTATATTTTTTTATCTCACCATCATCTTTGAATAATTCTACGGTAAGACCTAACTGAAATTTTATTCCTTTCATATTTTTCAGCTCCTTGATTATTTGTTCCCTGATAATAGATTTTTTATCATGGAGTAGTTTTAAAGGATCTTTATATTTGCGAGCGGATATTTCATATGCTTTGAAATAACCACATATTGGTTTGTCAACTAGTTTTAATTCTTCTTTAGATGTACTATCATTAAGCTCTTTCAGTTCATTTATAACATTGTCTCGTAATTTAGCATATTTCTGCTTTTGTTCATCTTGCAATTTATCATATTTCTGCTTTTCTCGTTTACGTTGTTTTTTAGCACGTCGTCTTTTGAGTAAATTTTCTAATGTTTGAGATTTAACCTCTTTTGGAGTTTCCTTTGGAACTTCTTTAAGAGCATCTACCATCTTTCTAAGCTGATCATTATTAATTACTCCTTCCCGGTGTAATTGTAAAATGTAGTGAACGTCTTCGGTACTCATTTTTGTAATATATATCATATTAATTTTTTTTCTTTAAAATAAAAAAATATTTATTATAACAAGAAAAAGAAAATGGAAAACACTGAGAAAATTAAAAACATTTGCCAATTTCTCAAAGTTGGAGATCACGAACCTTGTAAAAATAAACCAACAAAAGATTCAAACTACTGCAGTTTGCATAAATTCAGAATAAAGCAAAGTAAAGTTGTACCATGTCTAAAATGTGGAAAAGGTACAAGTGCAAAATATCAAATTTGTGTTGGTTGTGGTGCTCATATAGTTAGATTAAGACATAGATACTGGGAAGTAGTAAAGCCGTATATTGTTGAATGTATTAGACTGAGACATATAGAAATTTGATTTTCTAGTAAAAAATCATATTTTATTATATTCATGTTTATTCGTTGATTTGGGTGTAATTTTGATAACAAATCAACAAATTTGTTTTGTATTAAAGAAACATTTTATAATTTTGATAACTTATAAAAAAAAATTAAACTTGCAATCTTCACTACCCCTATTTTAAAAAAGTTTTATAAATCAAGTAAAATCACCATTTCATGGTGATTGTGAATTAATACATATATATGTAAATTGGGTGTTACCGGATCAGGATCGAGCGAAGCGAGATCTCTGAGCCGGGACACCCAATCTACATATATATCTTTGAAACCTTTACAGTTTGCAAGTGTATGTACTTTACGTTATATAGTCCTTAAGATAGACTGGTGTACGTCGTTCCCGAACTGGTCTATTCGATGTGTTTTGACCGCTATTGTTCTGGTCAGCGTTTGTTTGATCGTTTATTTGATCTTCGATTTCGTCATCGTTTTGTTCGACATTATCCTCCCTTAAAGGTTTTAATGTTGATGTAACCTTTTTCATGTATGAAGAGTTCCTAGTGACCCGATGTTTTGAGTTTTCTGCTGTTATCATGGGTCCCTTAACGTCCGTTACTTGGTACGGTATTGGTTTGTACTTAGTTGTTGACTTGGTTGGACTCTCGTTTTGTAAGAGTACCTTGTCCCCAACATGTATTTTGCGTTCTCTTGTATTATGTTTATTGTCCTCATACGATTTGGTTTGTGCCTTTGATCGATCGTCGTTACTCCGTGCTAACACGTCAATTTGTGTGTTATGTCCTGTTTGTTTAACGATCTCTGGCAAACGTGTATTTGGCTCTCTGTTGAACATTAAACGAAAAGGCGTGTATCCAGTAATCGTGTGGGGCGTTGCCCTATATTGACGGAGAAAACGGTATAGTTCCTGTTTCCAATTCTTCCCTTCTACGTACGCCGATTTTACGCACTTCACTAACGGTTTATTAAAGGCCTCTGCTTGGACATTAGCTCTCGGCCATTTGGGTGTGATCTTCCTATGGATGAATCCGCAGTATCTGGCATAGTCCGCGAATGCCTGACTGTTGAAAGGACTGCCATTGTCAGTTTGAATTACCGTTGGCAAACCGAACATTGCCAATATTTTTTCAAGAACTGGAATGACAGTGTTGGCGGACACTGATTTAACTGTCTCCACAATCGGATAACGCGAGTACTCATCGACTATGACAAACATATAGTCCCCACTTTCCAATGGTCCACAGAAATCTGCACTCAGGTTCATCCATGGGCCTGATGGCATTTCTGACATTCGGAGCGGCTCTCGCGGTCTTTGCTCTTTTGTGTTTGCTTGACATGCAATGCATCCTTGTATAGCTGATTCTATTTCCGTGTTTAAGTTTGGAAACCATACTTTTGATCTAATGTAGCTTTTCGTTCGAACGACTCCTTGATGACCTTCATGACCCAGTTTAATTGCATGCGCTCTTAAAGATTTTGGCATTACTATCTTGTCATTTCGTAATAATACTGTGTCACAGTGCACTGTAAGTTCGTCTTTCACACTCCGAAATGTCATAAGTTCCTCTATATCAATGTCGGGATCGTTCACGTTTTTTAGTTCATGCCACCTTCCAGTTTTGGACATTTCAATAGCTTTTTGAATGGTTTTGTCGTTTAATGATGCCATTTTTACTGCATCCAATGTCATTGCATTCGGGATTGACTGACTTGCGATGAACGATACATATTCTTCCGCCAAACTTCGTTGTTCATCACCTTTTAACGGATGTCTAGACATGTAATCTGACGGGTTGTCCTTCCCTGGCTTGTATATGATATCTATTTTAAATGGCTGCAAACGCAAACCCCATCTTTCAATGCGTAGCGGTGGTTGTTTCTTTTGCCAAATTGTAGTTAAGGGCTTGTGATCCGTAATTACCGTAAACAATGGTGCGCCTCACAAGTACATACTATAGTGCTCACATGCCCACACTACAGCTAGAGCTTCCCTCTCTGTTTGGCTATACCGTGATTCCGTTGGTGTCAGCGCACGACTCGCATATGCCACCACTTTACCGTCCTGTGTTAAAATTCCTGATAAACCGACAGGTGATGCATCCGTTATTACTTCAGTACTCTTATTTGGATCGTAATATGTAATGATTGTGTCCCCTGTTAAGATAGTTTTTAGGTTATCAAATGCCTTTTGCTGAGAATCCGACCATTCCCATTCTGTGTCATTTCTCGTTAATCTTCTCAGCGGTTCCGTCAATGTTGCGTAATTGTTAATGAACCTTGAACAATACGCTGTCATGCCTAAGAAACTCCTAATTTCCGACACATTTGTTGGTTTTTCCATTGATTTTATTGCCTCAACCTTGATTGGATCCGCGGATATTCCTGACCCGCGAAATACTACGCCAAAGAAAGTTATTTCTGTTTTATTGAACTCACATTTGTTCTTATTTAGCGTTAGCCCGTTGTTGTGAAGAGCCTTAAATACGTTGTTTAGCGCAATGTCGTGATCTTCCTTGTTATTTCCGTAGACTATTATGTCGTCCGATATGTTCTTAGCACCTGCTATTCCCTGTATTACAGAACTTATTGTCTTTTGAAATACTTCGCTCGCGGAATTTGTACCAATATTCAATCGTTTGTATCTATATATTCCCATGTGTGTTGTAAACGTCGTTATATATCTAGATTCTTCCTCTAATACCAACTGATTGTATCCCGATTTCAAATCTAATTTACTGAACACTGTAGCACCGTTCATATCATGTATTAATTCGTCTATTGTTGGCATAGGGTGCCGTTCTCTTTCGATCGCTTTATTAGCTTCTCGCATGTCTACGCATATTCGTACGTCCCCGTTTTTCTTTGGTGGTGTAACGATAGGTGATACCCAGGGTGTCGATTCATTCTTAACTTCCTCTATGACATCATCTTGGAGCATTGTGTTAATTTCTTTTTCTACTTTTTGCCTTAAGTGAAATGGTGTGCGGCGGTTCTTTTGTGCCACGGGTTTTATGTTTGAATTGATATGTAGTTTAACTTTTTGATCTTTTAGTTTCCCAATTCCACTGTAAGTTCCAGGATATTTGCTACTTATGTCTTCGCCTGTGTTTACATTCTGTGTTATATGAATTACATTTAAATCCATTGATGTTTCATACCCTAATAATGTTCCGTAGTTGCCTTGAACTAGGTAGAATGTAGCAACTACTATTTTTCCATTATTTTCGGTTGTCATTTCGCAACTACCCTTCACGTTTAATTTTGATCCGCCTCCGTATGGCAATAATCTAGGTAACTTTTTTGTTTTTAGTTTTGGCTGCCCAAGACAAGCGTAAGCTTTGTCATCAATTATATTTACACTAGACCCCGTATCTATCGTTGCATTTATTTTCTTGTTATTTATTATTAATTCTGTTTTTGGGGTTTTACTTTTGCTGTTCACGGTTTTAATGTTTATGCTATAAGAGAACTCGTCTTCTGAATCGGACTGTAAAACTTCTCTTACCGGCTTGTCACGCTGCTTACAACAGCGGCTAAAGTGATTTGATTTCTTGCAAAAATTGCAGGTCTTTCCTTTTGCAGGACACGGCGCATTCCTGTGCGGGTATTCATATCCACAATTATGGCATTTGTTTGGCTGTGGGCGACCACGTGACATGGGTGCAGCTGGTTTCCTCTCTCGCTCCGGGAACTGATTTGTATAAAGCTGCTTACCTCTACTGCTGCGGCCGCGGAATTTCCCACGCTCTGACCTACCGCGTGCTTTGTGATTTACTTGATTCACCGGTTTTTCTTGCCCTTCCATTGTAGATGAATGTTTGTCCGACAGTTCTAGCATCCTTCCCATTGTCAAAATATCCTCTAATCCCTTTGTAGGTTCTCTAAGGGCCCTACGTCTCAATTGGTTAGATTTGCAATTTTGTATGACTTGCTGTAGAATCTCGCCGTCAATGTTGGCAAACTCACAGTTTTTTGGCAAGTGTCCGTAGTTCTGTAACGAACTCATCTAACGTTTGGCCCTCACTTTGTTTATGCAATCTAAAGTTATAGATCTCCATTTGAATGTTTTTCTTTGGTGAAAAGTAATCATTAAGTACCTTTTTTGTTGCTTCGAAATTGGCCTCCGTGTCTTTTTTTTCAACGTCGTATATGTCATAGACCTTTTCTCCCGCGTAATGAAGAAGTAGAGCACGTTTTTGAGGAGCGTCGGTAATTTTCATACCTGTAAACAGGTTTTCCAGCCTTCCTAACCATTTCTCCCATCTTGTTCCAGAGTTTGATTTATCCGTCTCGACGTCAAACGTCGGAAAATTGGGTAAATTGTTCATTTTAGGAATGTTAATTGTCTTAATCCATCTATTTAACACTAAAACAATTATCCAATTAGTATAATCCGTTAATAAGGTTTATCCTCGTCGCCAGATGACTTGTTTAAAGCTGGATATAAATGATAACACAATGTTTAGAATGTATATGTTTATTCGGCCATAACTAGGTTCCGGAAGTAAGTGATCATGTATACAATAATCTCACAACACTATTGAAAGTAGTGAACATAGCAGCATCTGCAAGTATGACTTGCGAGTCGATCCATATACTATTGAGCCGTAGTCCAGCTTGGATCTGATAAGAGAACTGTAAAGTCGCAAGAGGACTTTTCGATCTGCTCCCCAATTAGTGTTTGCAACAACTTTAAGTAAGTTAAGAGCTTTAAGGCATTTGGCCTTCGAGTATTTAAGGTGTGGTATAAAAGTTAATTTACGGTAAAAAATAAGACCTAGGAATTTTGTCTCATCCACTACTGGTAAAGGTGAACCGCCCAGTGTTAGATGAGGGTCATCGTGATGGTTGCGTAGTTGACAAAAGTGCATACAATTGGTTTGAGATTTAGAAAATTTAAAAAAAAAGAAAGATATATAGGGTCCTATAGAAACCACAGCGTCCGAACGCAATGGCATCGTAGGTTTTAAAACCATTTTCATCAGACCAGGTCTGAAGTTTATTGAGACATTGTTGTAATTGTCTCTCAATAGTATTCATGTTTTTTGCACGATAACATATAACAAAGTAGTCAACATATAGAGAACAATCCACACCTGGATTGATGCATTTTACTATACTGTTAATCTTTATATTAAAAATCGTGACAGAGTATGCTGCCCTGTGGAACACCCATCTCCTGTTCATGAATATCAGAGAGGACTGAACGAAACTGCCTATCATCTAAGAATTTCTCTATAAAAATGGGTAATCGGCCTCTAAGACCAAGGTCATGAAGATCATTCATAAAACCGTACTTCCATGCAGTATCATAAGCTTTCTCCAAGTCAAAAAATACAGCGACTAGATGTTCCTTAATAGTACGACGGGCTTTCGCACGAAAACTCTAAGTTATCTAAATTTGTTTGAGTTGGCCGCAAGTTAAAATTATTTAATGCAGCTTTACGATCGCTGACTGCCTTTTTGCAGTCATCGTCGTACCATGGTTTATGTGGGCGTTTTGGATTTGCCGAGGTTTTTGGAATAGTTTGATCTGCAGCTATATCATGACGAGTTTTGGTAAAAAGAGTAGTTGCGTCTTCGACATCCTCGAAAACGGAAGGCTTTAATTGTTCCCCGCAAAGAGATTGAAAAGTAGTCCAATCAGCCTTGCGAAGTTTCCATCGTTGCGTTTTTTTTAAGAAGTGGAGGGCCGATATTTTCAAGAAATATGGGGAAGTGGTCACTTCCACAGAGGTCGTCTCCAACACTCCATGAAAAATCCATCAAAAGCGTTGAATCGCATATTGTTAAATCAATGGAAGAATGAGAGCCTGTAGCAGGATGTAAATAAGTATGTGACTTATTGTCATTAAAAAGACACAAATTGTTTTTGGCTAAGAAATCCTCAATTTTCTTGCATTTATCGTTTATATCTTTACAACCCCAGATGTAGTTGTGCGCATTAAAATCACCCAAGAGAATAAAAGGTGATGGCAATTGTGCAACTAGGTGATTTAGATCTTTAGGGTCTAGTGAAGAACTGGGTGGTAAATATAAGGAACATATTGTTATAACTCTGTGCATCGTAACACTGACCGCAATAGCTTGCAAATTTGTTTTCAACACAAAAGGGCTGTGAAAAATGTTTCGATTAATGATTATCGAAACTCCACCAGTCGCCTTGTCCCCGGTATCACAAATATGATTGTATTGTTTAAAAGATACCTTATCACTTGTCTTCAATGTTTCTTGAAGACAAAAGGCAATAGGGTTGTGTTCATTTAAAATTAAGCTGATTTCATCATAATTTGGTTTCAAACCTCGACAATTCCATTGAATGATCTTATTAGTTTTACCCATTATATTTAGCGCTAAGGCGATTTTTAATTTTATTTTTGACCTTAGATTTAGATGAGGTCGTAGGAGACTCAAGCAGTAACATCTCCACTGATGAATCCTCCTCCCTGGAAGAAGTCAGCTGAAGTATATTGTCATGGATACACATACGATTTTTTCTTTCAATATCTCAAAATGAGAGATATGTACCTTTTTCAAATTTATTCATCGGATCATGAACCCGGAATATCTACCGGGGAAACCTCATCGGATACTGAGAGTACCTCTGAAGTCGTCCAAAGATATGCTGAGGATTCCTATACAGTTAAAACTCTTGTGTGGAGGCTATATTCTTCAGGATTCCAGGGCTAGGTTTAACCAAAACCAAGTTGACGCTACATGTCGGTTGTGTTGGTTAGAAGACGAAACACTGGAACATTTTATTCTGAACTGTGGTGCCTTGCACAGTCTCAGACAACAAATATTATGTGATATCAGTCATGAACTTGAAGAATTAGGATTTTCCGACCTCAATGTACTGTGTGCCAAGCAGAAGATACAGTTACTTTTGGACTACACAAACTTCCCATCCCTGAGATCCATTGCACCCCCCCTGTTACAAAACTTTGAGTTTCAAGTTAGAAGGTTGCTATACAGCTTGCATATAACCCGATACAGACTGTTAAAAATTGTTTTAAACACATAGAGTGGGTCAGTAACCACTGAGTGAATGCATTAATTGTGGTGTTAAACACAATCATAATATAAACAGCTGTGTAAATGTTAGCGTAGCGTATTCTCGGTGGTGGATTGGACTGTTCCATTATTCATATATATTCGGGTGGAGGAATTATACTACGTCGACAGACGGTTCTCCTTTCAAGGAGGTTTCGAGAGAGGAACATAGAACATATGGTTTCCTCCACGCAACAACAACAACAACAACATGGTGAAACGTGTACAAAGTCTCATTGCTATAGATTTAATACTTTGACGATCACAAACGTCAGCTGGAAGTTAACGGACAGACGGACGGAGGATGCCACGACACAATACGTCCCATCTAGCGACAGGCGTGTGCAAATAAGCTTACGTGTGTGCAACTTCAGGCAGATCATCTTTAGTTGATAGTGATGGTATGTGTAAAGTTTCATTAAAATTGGCAAAATGGCCTATTAATTTAGCAATCAAACTCATTTTCATAGAATTTTAAAGTTCAAAAGGACATAACTTTGGTAAATAAACGCAGTCCTAATTTGCTATAGCATACACGTGGTTGTGATTATAGGTTTGACGTTGTTTTTTTGCCATCTGTACAAATGCATCCACAAGATATGTGACGTATGTATTGACAGATACGTAAAGTATGTACGGTAGTTTAACGTGTAAGAGGACAGAACTCTAGTAACAGGAGGGTCAAATGGCCCTGAATTGCTCACCTGATACACATGAGGGCACAGCGATTTTAACCTTTAACCTACTGATCCCAAAATCCTCTCATAAAATGCACTGTACCTATCAAGTTTCATAAAGGTATTATGCTTTTGAAATTATTGCTTGGAATTTGTATGAGGTCATAGTGAACTTTGACCGACTGACCAAAACTCCACCTCTCACCAAGGGCAATGTACCAATGAAGTTACATGAGTGTGGGTTCATGGTTTAACGGTTATCGTGCAGAATGCATATGGTGTACTTCGAATTTTGAATGATGTGATAACATGGCTTATTTTATTCAGAAATGATGTCTCGTCTGCACTCGCTGGATAAATGGACTATTTTATGGACCAGTTTATTTCATATAAAAAAACAAAAAAACTTTGAGTAAAACTGTACCAAACTTTTCGAATATAAAGCGCACAATTTCTGCCATATAAGTATTCTTTCTAATATTATGTTCACATCAATAGTGTTGAATTACTGTCATGTACTATATGGTTGACATTGCTCGTGCCTAAAATGCGTACATCGTTGAAAAATTCACTTGACCATATCTCATCGATTTTGGATTTTTTGGATCAAAGATGGCTGACCGATAGTCCATAAGGTCATGGCAACCCGAGATGGGTGTTAGTTGTGGAGGTATTGTATCTGCTCAAACTTGGCTGGTTATTAAACTTGTTCAAGCTTTGGTCGATATTTTAAAAATAAATACATCAAGGATCAAGTATCACTAAACATATCTAGCTGTTTTTTCCCATTGTCAGAACTTTTATTTATATCAACAATCTGCCAAGTTTGGTTAAGATCAGGTGACAAATGAAGGTGCTTATGTAGCAAAATATTGTTAACTAATTTAATGATTTTTTTAACTGCAGTTTACGCTATGTCTGGGCTGATCATATAACGCCCTGGTTATGTTAATATGTAAAGTTTTCGAACTCATCCAAACTTTAATGTTATTAACACCCTGTCGATTATTGGTCAAGACCAGATGAAAATAGAGTGCTAACGAAGCAAATTATAGCATTTTTCAATAAATCAAAGGCCATAACTCTGGTGTTACTAATCAAGTGAAGATGCTTTTCAAATTTTCTGAGCTTTCATGATTAACTAGGACCATTACTTATCGGATCTAGTTGAGTTTTCATCCATATCATAAATCTGGCCAAGTGTGGTAAAAATTAGATGAAAGGTTAGGTTAGATGGCGCCTAACAGGCATGAACATGCCAGGCTAGGTTAGATGGCGCCTAACAGGCATGAACATGCCAGGCTTATCCTCCATGTACATCGAGATAAAATATGGAAAATGAGCCTAGAACCTTCTCAGCCTGAACTGTAGAGTTGCTGTAAATTCTATCGTAGAAACTCCATTTACGCTGGAGCCACGTTTATTGTTTTTCTGCCACTGCTCTTTTGATGTGAGCGAGATGGCACCTGAAACAATGCAGGGATCATGATGAAGACCTTTAATGAACATGAACAAAAAATGATAAAATGAACATGAATTTGGATGGATTCTACCCCTCCAAAGGGATCTGCAGTGGCCCTATTCTTTGCCCCGTGACCAAACGGGGCCCCCGGGATCACACGGGACTGAAAATTGTTGATTATAGCATTTATCAATACATCAAGGGCCATAACTCTGATGTTCATGATCCAATCTAACTGGATTTCAAACTCGTTCCAGCTTTATTTGATATCAACAATCTAAAGTCGTTTGGTAAAGATCTGATGAAATAGGTGCTAGAGCGATCATAAGCAAAAGGTTAACAGACGATGATGGACGATGGACGAAAAGCGGTCACAATAGCTCAAGTGAGCTCCGGTGAAATTATAGTAGTCGCTGTCCAAATATATTACTATATGTACATATTCAGATGGTGGTGATAATATGTGGGAAGTACAATCGCGCTCGTGCAATTGGAAGAAATGCAAGACAAGCCTAGGAAGAAATGCAAGACATGGGACGTATAACAAGTTACTGAATACTCTCTAAATTTGCCCTGAATACTGCGTACCAAAAGGGGTGGAAACACCCCCATCTAACGATCTAGGAGATCAACTGAAACAAGGCTAATTTGTAGTTTGGTTGTGTCAAGAGTGATAACAATCAACACGATGTTTGTGAGTTCTGTATTCCCAGCATTAGGTGTATAAATATAAAACGGTACAAAATAGGGTCTACTGTACATGTATATACTATATATGATTATCAATGCTGAGTACAATAACAACAACTCACACATGCATACATCAAATATAGTTATCAGATATGGCAACATAAAACAATTTGTTTGGTCTTATTGATTGTGAAACTATGTTGAAGGGCATAATTTTGCTTAATTGCATAACAGAATTATTTCACTTGTTAAGCAAATTTGTGTTAGTATAAAATTAAAGGGGCCATGATTTTGTAAAAAGGACAGAGGGCAATCTTGATGTGTTTAAATTTTGTAAAAAGGACAGAGGGCAATCTTGATGTGTTTAAAACTCGGGGGGTGGGGGGTCACAGAGTCCAGTTTGTTTTTCTACATAATTAATTTTGTGTATTTACAATCATTGATATTAATTATTAGAAGGGGGCGGGCACAGGGTCCAGTTTGTTTTTCTACATAATTAATTTTGTGTATTTACAATCATTGATATTAATTATTAGAATAATTCAAAGGAAATAGTTTTTATATATTACTAACTACTGATTATATTGCATCTATAATATATTTAAAAAAAAAGAAGACTAAATAACGAATTAAACTGAATTCTCAATCTTTTATTTAATATATGCAAGCAGTTGTAAAGTCAAAATGATTATGGATTAATATATCAAGGTGCTGATTTTAATGATATAAAACTCAAGATTGCCATGTGTCCCTTTAAAATAAACGTGTTAGCTATAGAACAAGGCTGTGTGATGTTGTCTAATGATGCCAAATACGTGTGAAGTTTCAATCCATTGTGTAAAGTAGTTTCGGAGATAACCACATTTTCTTAGTTCTATAACACTGATTTATCACATGAAATGGCTTCTGGGAGTGTCATAAAGCGTTGACTTATTTTTTGTAATAAACTAGTGTATTACAGATGCAAATGAGGACCGAATCACTGTGTACAGTAAAAGGTTAATCCCACGTGTTTGTATGGTATATCATACAATAAGTTCTTACACCTTAAATAATCCTTACCTTACTTAACAAAATGTATGTTAGTAACGTTAAATTTAGTTTAAGGTGTCACATTTTTTGTAGAGCGAAACATTACAGCCACATAACATAACTGACATCATGTAAACAACAAAACAACATCACGATTTCTCTTACAAATTGCCGCTGTATATAAGGTAAATTGACAACATTAAAATAAAACTATCACGTCGTAGGTGTATTATGTGATAAATAGAATCTTACATTCGTGACTGTGTATTATTGAATTTAATAAACTTGTTCGATAAAAAGATAGGATGCTCGGTTGAGCCTCATATCCTATCATTTTATCCAACTCATTTATTAAAATCAATAATACAGTCACTGATGTAAGATCTTCTATTTGTTCATACTCAAACTGATCCGACAACCTTATGTTGTTTTTATTTATTTATTTTATTTTACTAATTTGTTACAAAATATTACATATACAAAACAATTCAGTATAATACAGGCAATATTAATTATGCAATTGAATACCCATATGCAGCCTAATGAGGCTTATTATAGTCACTGTTATTATAATGAATTATTGATTTTACATCTCAGTTAATAGGTATAACAACAGTAAACATGAAAAAAAAAAATGAGGTTTTAAGACGCACCAACACATGAAAGGTTATATGGCGCCTAACAGGAATGAACATGCCAGGTTCATCCTCCATGTACATTGAGATAAAATATGGAGAAATTGGGCCTAGAACCTTCTCACCTGCAGAACTGCAGAGTTGCTGAAAATTCTATTGTGGACACTCCATTTACGCTGGAGCCACGTTTATTGTTTTTGTCGGAGAACAGCGCAGCTCGACTATTCGATTTTTCAGAGAATAATAAATTATATAGCTAGTCTATACCATCAGAAAACAAGGCTAAAACAATGTGGGTGGGGTTGGGAGCGCAACATAGCTAGGTGAAGTATGAATAAGATGCTATAATAGATGATAATGCTATAAGAAATCCCAAACCAAAATTATAGATATATACATGCTTACATGCAAACCTAGATCTGCCTTTATTGCACATTTCATGGGCCATCACAATTTGGGTTCCATGGGAGCCCAGAATTTGCAGAAGACAAAATTACTTACCCAACCCTTTAACAACATACTATAAGGAAACCAATTCCAAAATTTAGTTCAGCTAGGACAAGAAATGTAATAGATATAGACCTGTAAACACAGCTTACAATCAAAATTTTATGTGAAACAGACACATTTTAAGAGCTATCATAATTTGGGTTCCATGGGAGTCCATGGGTTACAGGAACCAAAATAGCTTATGCAGCCCTTATGATAATGCTATAAAGAAGCCCATGGCCAAATCTGGTTATGCTAGGATAAGAAATGTAAGAGATATAGACTTTTAAACACAGCTTACAGGCAAACCTTGATGTGGGACGCCGACGCCGGGGTGATTACATAAGCTCTCTTATTCTTCGAATAGTCGAGCTAAAAATGACCTCTCTGCCTACCCATCCAACGGGATATGCAGTGGCTCTATTCTTTGCCCCGGAAACACACGGGGTTAAAAAATAAAGATCAATTGACAGAACCAAATATGTAACTGCTAACTGTTCAGCTAATGATACATTTTGCTTATAACAGCCAATTAAGTACACATTGATACTGTTTATGGAATACATTGATACTGTTTATGGAATATATAAGTATTTAATATAAATGTAGTACAAATTAGGTTATACAATAGTTCAGCGTCCATACTAATTGTATATTTACGATTGATTGTACATTTATAGATATCATTTACAAGTTTAAAACGTTTAACAAGCAGAATTTGCCTATGTTTTACACAACCAAGGTAAATAACTCTGTGCAACATATATGCTGAATTTTATTCATTTTTGAAATCATCCATGACTTTATCAAAAGTATATTCAAAGGGGCAATATTTTCAATTTTGTTCATGGTTGAAATTTGGTGTAACTCTAACTAAAACCATTCCAGATTAATCTGGTATCAAGAAGTGCTAAGAGACAACAGACAATAATAATGGACTAGGCACAACTGCATAAGCTTAAGTTGCCGTAATTTGTCCAGTAGACTTAAAAATTAAAGAAGATTTAAATTTAAATTGTTTACATATATATTTCATTGTTGCGTTTGACATCAACTTGTGTGTCAAAAATTGTTTGAGCACATAAACTCAATATTCAGCAACTTCGCAATGCACCCAAAACACCACCATGCACGCCTCAGTTATTCCTCTGCTCTGCCCCACTCCTTGTTCCTGAGTTCAACCCTTCTTATCTTTCCACTAACTGTCTTAGGCAATGTTTCCACAAACTCGATCTGAAAGGCAACAGTACTTGTGACATTGGGAACTATTCTGTATACTATATTTAAAGAGACATTTTTATTAAACGCTTTAAAATAGAATAATATCTTACATACTTGCATTTCAAAAACATTCAGAGGAAAAAAAGGTATCCAGAATTCAGAAATTATGACTAACTGTATGATTGTGTGTTTTCTATTATACACATTGTATATGGTTAATTTGCCTTTAGAGGCTCTGCCTCACATGCAGGAGGTCAAAGGTTCAATCCCTGACCAAAGACATCATAAACATGTTACCAGTAGTTCCCTTGCTTGATGTTCAGCATATAAGGCAGGGTGCTAGGATTAATCAGCCCCGTATAATGTGACTGGGTGGGGTTTCATGCCATGTGTCTACGGCATAGATTTCCAGTATGGCAGCACTATAAAGTTGAGCCCTGAGCTCAATGCTACAAGGAGCCATCTTGGTATGACCCAAATATTGTTAAAAGTGACGTACATCAATCTCATGGATATTCCATTGGCACATTAATAATCTGTTTCAGGCAACTAATTGTATTTATGATTTGCAAATTTCAAATATGAACCCATGACAGAATGGATACTGAAACGAAACAGAGACAACAAATAACTGGACAAGGTTCTAGAACTTCCTTCATTCAGGAAGGAGATAAAAATATTTGTCTTGTATACATGAAGGGTGAGCAATAGCTTGGGAATACAAACTATTAAAATTTCCAAGAATGTTTGGAACAAGAAATATCACTGTAAGTGACAAATGCCCCCAAAGTGTCCTTTGACCTCTAAGTATGACCTTGACCTTGGAGCCATGGACCTGGATTTTGTGCACGACACGTTGTTTGGTTGTGGTGAGCACTTGTGCCAAGTTGTTTGAAAATCCGTTCAGGCATGCAAAAGTTATTGACCGGACATGATTTGACCTTTCACCTCTAAGTGTGACCTTGACCTTGGGGCCACAGACCTGGATTTTGTGCGCGACACATCGTTTTGTTGTGGTGAGCACTTGTGCCAAGTTATTTGAAAATCCGTCCATGAATGCCAGAGTTATTGACCGGACACGATTTGACTTTGGACCTCCAAGTGTGACCTTGAACTTGAAGACCTGGGTTTTGCGCGCGACACATGGTCTTGTTATGGTGATCACTTGTGCCACGTTATTTAAAAATCCCTGCAGAGGTTGTGACGTTACGGTCTGGACACGAAATTGCGTACCTGTTTTTGACCTATGAACTGCAAGTGTGACCTTGACCTTTGAGGTATGGACCTGGGTATTGCGCGCGACACATCGTCTTGTCATGGTGATCATTTGTGCCAAGTTATTCAAAAATACCTGCAGGGGTTGTGACGTTACGGTCCGGACACGAAAATGCGAACCTGTTTTTGACCTATGAACTGCAAGAGTGACCTTGATCTTTGAGGTACGGACCTGGGTATTGCGCGCGACACATCGTCTTGTTATGGTGATCACTTGTGCCAAGTTATTTAAAAATCCCTGCAGGGGTTGTGACGTTACGGTCCGGACATGAAATTGCGTACCTGTTTTTGACCTATGAACTGCAAGTGTGACGTTGACCTCTGAGGTACGGACCTGGGTATTGCGCGCGACACATCGTCTTGTTATGCTGAATTTTGTGCCAAGTTAATTAAAAATCCATGCAGGGGTTTTCAAGGTACAGTCCAGACACAAACTGCGGAATGACGGACGGACGGAAAGACGGACAGTGCGATTAATATATACCCCTGGGGGCATAAACTTTTCCGGGCATAAAAAGATCTTAAGCATTGTTGTACTAGCTTTTTCAACTTAGAAGTATAATCACACTACAACATGTGTACACCTACCTCTCCAGGGTACTTGTAAGGAACCTTGACCTGTACACCTACCTCTCTAGGGTATAGGGGGCCATGACTTGTACACCTACCTCTCTATGGTACTTGTAAGGCACCATGCTCTGTACACATACCTCTCTAGGGTATAGGGAGCCATGACCTGTACACCTACCTCTCTAGGGTATAGGGAGCCACGACCTGTACACCTACCTCTCTAGGGTATAGGGAGCCACGACCTGTACACCTAACTCTCTAGGGTATAGGGAGCCACGACCTGTACACCTAACTCTCTAGGGTATAGGGAGCCATGACCTGTACACCTAACTCTCTAGGGTATAGGGAGCCATGACCTGTACACCTAACTCTCTAGGGTATAGGGAGCAATGACCTGTACACCTTCCTATCTAGGGTACAGGGAGCCATGACCTGTACACCTACCTCTCTAGGATATAGGGAGCCATGACCTGTACACCTACCTCTCTAGGATATAGGGAGCCATGACCTGTACACCTACCTCTCTAGGGTACTTGTAAGGAGCCATGCTCTGTACACATACCTCTCTAGGATACTTGTACAGGGCCATGCCTTGTACACCTACCTCGCTAGAGTACTTGTAAGGGCCATGACCTGTACACATAACTCTCTAGGGTATAGGGAGCCATGACTTGTACACCTACCTCTCTAGGGTACTTGTAAGGAGACATGATGTGTACACCTACCTCTCTAGGGTACTTGTAAGGGGCCATGACTTTTACACATACCTCTCTAGGATACCTGTAAGGAGCCATGACTTGTACACCTACCTCTCTAGGGTACTAGTACGGAGCCATGGCTTGTACACCTACCTCTGCAGGGTACTTGTAAGGAGACATGACTTGTACACATACCTCTCTAGGGTACTTGTAAAGGGTCATGACCTGTACACCTACCTCTCTAGGGTACTTGTAAGGATTCACAACTTGTACACCTACATCTCTAGGATACTTGTAAGGAGCCATGACTTGTACACCTACCTCTCTAGGGTACTCGTACGGAGCCATGACTTGTACACCTACCTCTCTAGGGTACTTGTAAGGAGCCACAACTTGTACACCTACCTCTCTAGGATACTTGTAAGGAGCCATGACATGTACACCTACCTCTCTAGGGTACTTGTATGGGGCCATGACCTGTGCACCTACCTCTCTAGGGTACTTGTAAGGAGCCTCAACTTGTACACCTACCTCTCTAGGGTACTTGTAAGGAGCCACAACTTGTACACCTACCTCTCTAGGGTACTTGTACGGGGCCATGACCTGTAAACCTACCTCTCCAGGGTACTTGTAACGAGCCATGACATGTACACCTACCTCTCTAGGATACTTGTAAGGAGCCATGACATGTACACATACCTCTCTAGGGTACTTGTAAGGAGCCACAACTTGTACACATACCTCTCTAGGGTACTTGTAAGGAGACATGACTTGTACACATACCTCTCTAGGGTACTTGTAAGGAGACATGACTTGTACACATACCTCTCTAGGGAACTTGTAAGGAGACATGCCCTGTACACCTACCTCTCCAGGGTACTTGTAAGGAGACATGACTTGTACATCTACCTCTCTAGGGTACTTGTAAGGGGCCATGACCTGTACACCTACCTCTCTAGGGTACTTGTAAGGAGACATGACTTGTACACCTACCTCTCTAGGGTACCTGTAAGGAGACATGACTTGTACACATACCTCTCTAGGGTACTTGTAAGGAGCCAAGACTTGTACACATACCTCTCTAGGGTACCTGTAAGGAGACATGACTTGTACACATACCTCTCTAGGGTACTTGTAAGGGGCCATGACGTGTACACATACCTCTCTAGGGTACTTGTAAGGAGACATGACTTGTACACCTACCTCTCTAGGGTACCTGTAAGGAGACATGACTTGTACACATACCTCTCTAGGGAACTTGTAAGGAGACATGCCCTGTACACCTACCTCTCCAGGGTACTTGTAAGGAGACATGACCTGTACATCTACCTCTCTAGGGTACTTGTAAGAGGCCATGACCTGTACACCTACCTCTCTAGGGTACTTGTAAGGAGACATGACTTGTACACCTACCTCTCTAGGGTACCTGTAAGGAGACATGACTTGTACACATACCTCTCTAGGGTACTTGTAAGGAGCCAAGACTTGTACACATACCTCTCTAGGGTACCTGTAAGGAGACATGACTTGTACACATACCTCTCTAGGGTACTTGTAAGGGGCCATGACATGTACACATACCTCTCTAGGGTACTTGTAAGGAGACATGACTTGTACACCTACCTCTCTAGGGTACCTGTAAGGAGACATGACTTGTACACATACCTGTCTAGGGTACTTGTAAGGAGCCATGACTTGTACACCTACCTCTCTAGGGTACCTGTAAGGAGACATGACTTGTACACCTACCTCTCTAGGGTACTTGTAAGGGGCCATGACTTTTACACATACCTCTCTAGGGTACCTGTAAGGAGACATGACTTGTACACCTACCTCTCTAGGGTACTTGTAAGGAGACATGACTTGTACACATACCTCTCTAGGGTACTTGTAAGGAGCCATGACTTGTACAACTACCTCTCTAGGGTACCTGTAAGGAGACATGAATTGTACACCTACCTCTTTAGGGTACTTGTGAGGAGACATGACTTGTACATCTACCTCTCTAGAGTACTTGTAAGGGGCCATGACCTGTACACCTACCTCTCTAGGGTACTTGTAAGGAGACATGACTTGTACACCTACCTCTCTAGGGTACTTGTAAGGGACCATGACTTGTACACCTACCTCTCCAGGGTACTTGTAAGGAGCCATGACATGTACACCTACCTCTCTAGGATACTTGTAAGGAGCCATGTCTTGTACACCTACCTCTCTAGGGTACTTGTAAGTGGCCATGACATGTACACCTACCTCTTTAGGGTACTTGTAAGGGACCATGACTTGTACTCCTACCTCTCTAGGGTACTTGTAAGGAGCCATGACTTGTACACCTACCTCTCCAGGGTACTTGTAAGGGGCCATGATGTACACCTACATCTCTAGGGTACTTGTAAGGTGCCATGACTTGTACACCTACCTCTCTAGGGTACTTGTAAGTGGCCATGACCTGTACACCTTCCTCTCTAGGGTACTTGTAAGGGGCCATGTCTTGTACACCTACCTCTCTAGGGTACTTGTAAGGGGCCATGACCTGTACACGTACCTCTCTAGGGTACTTGTAAGGAGCCATGACATGTACACTTACCTCTATAGGGTACTTGGAAGGGGCCATGACCTGTACACGTACCTCTCTAGGGTACTTGTAAGGGGCCATGACTTGTATACCTACCACTCCAGGGTACTTGTAAGGGGCCATGACTTGTACACATACCTCTCTAGGGTACTTGTAAGGAGCCATGACTTGTACACATACCTCTCTAGGGTACTTGTAAGGAGTCATGACTTACCTCTCTAGGGTACTTGTAAGAGGCCATGGCTTGTATACCTACCACTCTAGGGTACTTGTAAGGAGCCATGACTTGTACACTTACCTCTCTAGGGTACTTGTAAGGGGCCATGACATGTACACCTACCACTCTAAGGTACTTGTAAGGAGCCATGACTACCTCTCTAGGGTACTTGTAAGGGGACATGACTTGTACACCTACCTCTCCAGGGTACTTGTAAGGGGCCATGACCTGTACACCTACCTCTCTAGGGTACTTGCAAGGGGCCATGACCTGTACACCTACCTCTCTAGGGTACTTGTAAGGGGTCATGACTTGTACACCTACCTCTCTAGGGTACTTGTAAGGAGACATGACCTGTACACCTACCTCTCTAGGGTACTTGTAAGGGGCCATGACCTGCACACGTACCTCTCTAGGGTACTTGTTAGGAGCCATGACCTCTACACGTACCTCTATAGTGTACTTGTAAGGAGACATGACCTGTACACGTACCTCTAGGGTACTTGTAAGGGGCCATGACCTGCACACGTACCTCTCTAGGGTACTTGTAAGGAGCCATGACTTGTACACGTACCTCTCTAGGGTACTTGTAAGGGGTCATAACTTGTACACCTACCTCTACAGGGTACTTGTAAGGAGCCATGACATGTACATATACCTCTCTAGGGTACTTGTAAGGGGTCATGACTTGTACATCTACCTCTCTAGGGTACTTGTAAGGGGTCATGACTTGTACACCTACCTCTCTAGGGTACTTGTAAGGAGACATGACTTGTACACCTACCTTTCCAGGGTACTTGTAAGGGGTCATGACTTGTACACCTACCTCTCTAGGGTACTTGTAAGGAGACATGACTTGTACACCTACCTCTCCAGGGTACTTGTAAGGGGCCATGACTTGTACACCTGCCTCTGTAGGGTACTTGTAAGGAGCGGTGACTTGTACACCTACCTCTCTAGGGTACTTGTAAGGGGTCATGACTTGTACACCTACCTCTCCAGGGTACTTGTAAGGGGCCATGACTTGTACACCTACCTCTATAGGGTACTTTTAGGGAGCAGTGACTTGTACACCTACCTCTCTAGGGTACTTGTAAGGGGTCATGACTTGTACACCTACCTCTCCAGGGTACTTGTAAGGGGCCATGACATGAACACCTACCTCTCTAGGGTACTTGTAAGGGGCCATGACATGTACACATACCTCTCCAGGGTACGTGTAAGGGGCCATGACCTGTACACCTACCTCCTTAGGGTACTTGTAAGGAGACATGACTTGTACACCTACCTCTCTAGGGTACTTGTAAGGGGCCATGACTTGTACACCTGCCTCTGTAGGGTACTTGTAAGGAGCGGTGACTTGTACACCTACCTCTCTAGGGTACTTGTAAGGGGTCATGACTTGTACACCTACCTCTCCAGGGTACTTGTAAGGGGCCATGACTTGTACACCTACCTCTATAGGGTACTTTTAGGGAGCAGTGACTTGTACACCTACCTTTCTAGGGTACTTGTAAGGGGTCATGACTTGTACACCTACCTCTCCAGGGTACTTGTAAGGGGCCATGACCTGTACACCTACCTCTCTAGGGTACTTGTAAGGGGCCATGACATGTACACCTACCTCTCCAGGGTACTTGTAAGGGGCCATGACCTGTACACCTACCTCCTTAGGGTACTTGTAAGGAGCCATGACTTGTACACCTACCTCTCTAGGGTACTTGTAAGGAGCCATGACCTGTACACCTACCTCTCTAGGGTACTTGTAAGGAACCATGACCTGTACATATACTCTCCAGGGTACTTGTAAGGGGCCACGACTTGTACACCTACCTCTCTAGTGTACTTGTAAGGAACCATGACCTGTACGCATAACTCTCCAGGGTATTGTAAGGGGCCATGACTTGTACTCCTACCTCTCTAGGATACTTGTAAGGGGCCATGACTTGTACACCTACCTCTCTAGGGTACTTGTAAGGAACCATGACCTGTACGAATAACTCTCCAGGGTATTGTAAGGGGCCATGACTTGTACTCCTACCTCTCTAGGGTACTTGTAAGGGGTCATGACTTGTACACCTACCTCTCCAGGGTACTTGTAAGGAGCCATGACTGGTACACCTACCTCTCTAGGGTACTTGTAAGGGACCATGACTTGTACACATACCTCTCTAGGGTATTTGTAAGGGACCATGACTTGTACACCTACCTCTCCAGGGTACTTGTAAGGGGTCATGACTTGTACACATACCTCTCTATGGTACTTGTAAGGAACCATGACCTGTACACCTACCTCTCTAGGGTACTTGTAAGGGGCCATGACTTGTACACCTACCTGTCTAGGGTACCTGTAAGGAGACATGACCTGTACACATACCTCTCTAGGGTACTTGTAAGGGACCATGACTTGTACAACTACCTCTCTAGGGTACTTGTAAGGAAC
Organism: Cyrtodaria siliqua; assembly: GCA_037043455.1. NCBI lineage: Eukaryota > Metazoa > Mollusca > Bivalvia > Adapedonta > Hiatellidae > Cyrtodaria > Cyrtodaria siliqua. The sequence continues at coordinate 13,389 of JAWPHD010016956.1, read as the reverse complement.
CATGACTTGTACACCTACCTCTCTAGGGTACTTGTAGGGAGACATGTCTTGTACACCTACCTCTCTAGGGTACTTGTAAGGAGCCATTCCTTGTACACATACCTTTCTAGGGTACTTGTAGGGAGCGGTGACTTGCTTGCAATGCTTCTGCAGATCTACTACTAGTTTGTCCTTGTCTACATTCTTGTATCCCTCTGTGAGGGTCACAAATGCCTTCACGATCTGTTGTCAAAGAGACATGAATGCAATTATAGATAACAAATAATTCCTGGATATGAATAAATGAGGTTGAATGAACTCATTTAGCAAAAGCTAAGTCAATTTTGAGATGATAAATGAACCATCCTTAAGGCATCGTATTTACTCATTACAGATTGTCGTTTTAGAAAGGTAGTGGTAAACAAGTAAAACAATCCATTTTCACTACATTATATTGTCATTCTGTGTGCAGAAATTCTTGTAATTGAGATCAAAGACTGAAGATCACAAATAACAAAAATACATAAGGGAATTAATATTGGAAATACTTCATTTCAATTCGCCCGCCCCTGCAATATCAATCTTGAACACTCGGCCAATCCCTTCATTCTTCGGGATCCCGCCCCATGTGTATATCAAGCTTCGGTATGTTCAAAATCTTGACATTTTGTTGCACAGAAATACTGCAATGCTGCTATGTAAACAATATAGCCGTTAGCCACACGTGTTGATGTGCAAGTTGCATTGAATGTTTGTTTTTTACAATGCAGATGAAGGTTTTACCACAGCTTTCATGCAAATAAACTACTGATGGAGCAATCTGCTGAATGACACTGCAAAATTTGGATGATAACTTTGATTTTGAATACAAATTTATTTTGGCGGGAATCTAAGGTGCCAAGTAACCAATATGGAAACCTTCGATTTACATTCCAGTAATGCTTCGATGTAGTGTATGAGATGTTGCGAATGCTGCAATACTGAATGTTTCAAATAGTTCTCCTTATAAAGTGTCTCCGTGGCCGAATGGTTAACGACGTTGCATTGTAAACCTTTGCCTCTCACCGCTGCGGGTTTTTGAATCCCACTGACAGAGCTCAACTTGTAAGTGAGGAAGTGTCGATTCTTACTGCTGACGGGAGGTGTACTGTACTGGTTCTACCCAGGAAAAGTGGGTGGTCTGCCTCCACCACAATAAATCGACCGTCATATATAACCTTACATGTGTTAAAAATTACGTAAAAACACCATATCAAACAAACTTTTTGAAATTCTAACAATCTTGTTTTGAAAAAGGGCTTAAAATAACTACCTTCAATATAACTTTTGTACCATATTATTAACTATTGAATTCACTCAATTATTTGGTAATAGCCATAATAGTAAAATATAAGTTTCCAATTTTCATTTAAACAATGTCTGAATATTTACATGCAGTTTGAAATAAAAATGACATTGTACAACTAAATCAATGTTACAATAGTGTATAAATAAATCAATGTAATAACACTGTATAAATAAATAAATGTAATAACAATGTATAAATAAATGAATGTAATAACAGTGTATAAATAAATCAATGTAATAACACTGTATAAATAAATGAATGTAATAACATTGTATAAATAAATCAATGTAATAACACTGTATAAATAAACCAATGTTACAACAGTGTATAAATAAATCAGTGTTACAGCAGTGTATAAATAAATCAATGTTACAACAGTATATAAATAAATCAATGTAATAACATTGTATAAATAAATCAATGTAATAACACTGAATAAATAAATCAATGTAATAACATTGTATAAATAAATCAATGAAAAACAATGTATAAATAAACCAATGTAACAACACTGTATAAATAAATCAAAGTAATAAGACTGTATTAATAAATCAATGTAATAACATTATATAAATAAATCAATGTAATAACAATATCAATGTTACAACAGTGTATAAATAATTTTAATAACATAGGATAAATAAATCATTTTAATAACACAGGATAAATAAATCATTTTAATAACATAGGATAAATAAATCAATGTAATAACACTCTATAAATAAACCAATGTAACAATATTGTATAAATAAATAAATGTAATAACAACACTGTATAAATAAATCACTGTAACAACATTATATAAATAAATCAATGTAATAACACTCTAGAAAAAAACCAATGTAACAACATTGTATAAATAAATAAATGTAATAACAACATTGTATAAATAAATCACTGTAACAACATTATATAAATAAATCAATGAAATAACATTGTAGAAATAAATCAATGTAATAACAATATATAAATAAATCGATGTAATAACAATATCGATGTTACAACAGTGTATAAATCATTTTAATAACATAGAATAAATAAATCATTTTAATAACATAGGATAAATAAATCATTTTAATAACACAGGATAAATAAATATTGTATAAATAAATCAATGTAATAACATTGCATAAATAAATCAATACAATAACATTGTACAAATAAAACAATGTTTTAATATTGCATAAATCAATCAATTTAATAATTTTGTATACATAAATAAATGTAATAACAGTGTATAACTAAATCAATGTAATAAGACTGTATAAATAAATCAATGCTATAAGACTGTATAAATAAATCAATGTAATAAGACTGTATAAATAAATCAATGTAATAAGACTGTATAAATTATTCAATGTAATAAGACTGTTACATCAATCAATGTAATAAGACTGTATAAATGAATCAATGTAATAAGACTGTTACGTCAATCAATGTAATAAGACTGTATAAATAAATCAATGTAATAAGAAGACTGTATAAATAAATCAATGTAATAAGACTGTTTAAATAAATCATTGTAATAAGACTGTATAAATTAATCAATTTAATAACATTGTATAAATAAATCAATGTAATATTAGTGTATCAATAAACCTATGTAATAACACTGCAGAAAAAAACCCATGTAATACCACTGTCAGTATAAATAAATCAATGTAATAAGACTGTAAAAGTAAATCAATTACTTTGTATAAATAAATCAATGTAATAACAGGGCAACACAGCTATATGTGTAAGAATGGACCAATATGTAAAAAAAAGACAAAAGTGTTTCGAGTGTGGGGGTGGGCGGGGGAGGTGGGGAGAGGGGCTGGAGGCAGGGCAGGGCAACACAGCTATATGTGTAAGAATTTACCAAAAATAACACAGAGGCGGGGGTGCTGGCAGGGTGCAACACAGATATATGTGTAAGAATTGACCAAAACAACACAAAAATATGTAAAAAAAAAAAAAGGCGAGTGATTTAATCCGAAACCTGTCTATGAAATGTTCATTTAGTACATGAACATATTCTACAAACGAGTGACGAGTATGGAACAGTTCGACAATAGAACTAACCATAAATATAATAAATAAATAATAAATAATGATAATTCTGAAGATGGAGATCAGCAAACTTTTAAAAGCTGAATATGTTTTATGGTGCACTGAAATAAACCTATATGTTTTTCTTATATCTTTTTACGTTTTATTTATGCATACAGCAAAATCTTTACCATTTTTTTACTCATTTATTTGCGTAAATTACGTACATCCTATCTAGAGCTCTGCATTACGTACTGACTATCTAGAGCTCTGCATTTGTTGTACATTTGTATCAGCTTAATATACCCAATATACCCGATGTTTACATTGAAAATAGAAGGGAAACCTGGCGTGTTGCATGTAAGCTTTGTTCAGTATAATATTAAGCAGTCTCCTAACTTAAAAGCCTACATTAATATAATAATGATAATCAATTTGGATTGATGTAGTCTAGTCATACAAGTATTCATACATGCAACCAAAATGACCACTAGGAAACTTTAGAAGTCTGCATTTATAATAGTGTACCACTGATGAATGGGATCTGAAAGCATTTTCTTGTGAAATACAAAATTAAAGTCTAAGGAATTAAGGAGTGTCCCTTTGATATTCTTGAACTAAATATCTTGAAAAATACACAATGAACCTATATTAGGAGAAGAAAGGCACATCTGTGATTCCATCTGCGATATATAATGAACTGTCAGTAAATATAGTGCCCACTATTAAAAGTAATTATAATGCTTCTTTTGGATCTGAAATTTACCTTTGTCAAAATAATTTAACGAAGATTATTTAGGACTATGTTTTAAAATATCCTTCTTTGATTGAACCAATCCTTTTTTGGGAATGTGTTTTTTACATTCTGTACGTAGTTACCTAATTATGAGTGTAGGTTGGTATTAAATAATGAACCATGGGTTGAGAGAACTTTTTAGTCATAATATCAGAATGCTGCATTTTTCATATGCCTGTTGGGACGTATCATGTCATGGCATTGTCCATCCGTACGTCCGTCCGTCTATATGTCTATTAACTTTTAGCTGTCACCTGATTGTGGCTTAAAACTTTCAAAGTATAAGCTCTACAACAATGAAACCTTGTACACATCTTCAGAATGTTCCATTGAACACATCTGATAACTCTCTTGTTCATGTGTTTTGAATTATTTCCCTTTGAAAAAGGTTTAATCTGGAATATAACCTTGCTTTTTACAAGTGGGTGTGGCTAATAACATTCAAAGTATTAGGTCTACAACAATGAAACTTTGTACACATATTTAGCATGAATACATCTGAAAAAGTCCCATAACTATCTGATTCAGATTTTTTTTTTTAAATATTTCTCTTTGAAAAAGGTTACATATATAACCTGGAACTTAATCTTGCCAATAACATTCAAAGTATTAGATATACAAAAATGAATACATCTTAAAAAGGCACATACCGGTAACTCTCAAATTTGTGTATTTTATTTTTTATTCTAATACACCCGCACTATATAGCCTAGTTTAAAATATCTCGTTATATTGAACGATATATCACTGTAATGTTTGCAACGTTAGGAGAATAAGCATTGCGCATTGTAACGTATGCAACGTTAGGAGAGCAAGCAAAGGAATGCGAAAGATTTCAGATGTGTGCGTTATTTTCACATTTTAGGGGTATTAGAATAGAAATAGAACATCGTTTACGGTGAATTATCTATAATATATGACGGTTTATCGTTCAATTGTAAACGATATTTTCACTCGCACTTCGGGCTCGTGAAATTATTGTTTACAATTGAACTCCAAACCGTGATATATTAAACGATAATTCACAGTAAACGATGTTTTATTTCTTAAATTATTTGCCTTTGAAAAAGGTTTAACCTGGAACTTAACCTTGCTAGTAACTTTCAAAGTATAAGGTCTACAACAATGAAACATTGAACATATCTTCAACTGAAAGAAATCAGACTATATAAATCATTATAATATGTTCTTATATATATTTACCAGTTGACGGTAATATGTTCTTATATATATACCAGTTGACGGGCATTTGTTGATTTCCATATATAGTTTATATTACTACCATATCATCCCTTATTTTTAAATAATTTTATCTTGATATATTTATATTAATCTTTAATTACTGCTTTATTTCTTCATGTTTAAATGAAAACATCTACATCTACAAAAGGCCCATAACTCTCTGATTCATGTTAAAGGTATAAAACAATGAAACTTTGTATGCATTTTCAGCATGATCCAATGAATACATCTGGAAAAGGTTTAACTGAAACAACCTTGCCAATAACTTTCAAAGTATAAGTATGTGCTGGACCTTGTACTTAATCCTTTTCAAGCATTGGCAAAGATCCAAATAATAATAAAGTCCCTATTGTACTCACAGGGCAAAAGTTAACAGACAACATCCCATATAGCTGGTTTTCAAACATGTTCAGGCTTTCATTAGTATTAACAATCTGGACACGTTTGGTAAATATCAGATGAAAAATGAAGGCCCCATGGGCTTAATGGGTCGAAATATGCCTCGAAATATGGCATATTTCAATAATTCAAGTGCCAAAACTCTAGTGTTACAAACCCAGTTGAAGTCAAATACGCCAAATGAATGCAGAACGAATGCAGAATGAACGAAGAATAAACGCAGAACGAAGGCAGAATGAACGATGCACGAATTACACACTGAATGCAAAATGAACGCTGAGTGCGTTTTTATAACGCAAAATGAAAGACGAATGCATTTTTTTAAATGCTAAACACTGAAATGAACACACCCACTGAAATGCATTTTAAATTTCATTTTTAAAAATGCAAATTGTTTGCATTTGCGTTTTTAAAAATGCAAATGCATTTTCTCCATTTGTGCATTTAAATGTACACATTAAGTTGCGTTCAGGAACGAATTTCGTGCATTAAAAATGAATGAAGTTTCGTTTATAAATGCTGAATGCATACAAGAACGCAATGAAATGCAAACGGAATGCAACGTGAATGCAAATGGAATGCATTTTGAGGTACTTAAATGCAATTGGGTCTGTACGAATCTGATCTAGCTGGTTTTCAGATTTGTACGATTTTTCAGTAATATCAATAATCAGATAAATTTTGTTAAAGATCAAATGAAAAATAAAAGCTCTCTGTCTATATCGTATAGCACATTTAACTTAATCAAAGGGCCATATCTGCGTTGTTACTAATCAAATCTTCATATCAAATTTGGTGATAACCCCAACAGTTTACTGAAGTTATCACATTCACAAGCTAATTTAACTGCTTTCTTTCAACATAATCACTGTGTAAGGTATCCATCAGTTTTGATCACTGTCAAACATTACTGAAAACATTTCACGAAAACCATTTAATAAATTCAAGATGTCCACAACATTTAGCTAACCGATGGGACAAAGAGTCCATAATCTCCAAACAGTTCAGTTTTCATAATTATTCAAAATCTGAATCCTTGGAAACTGTAAATCGTAATCTTCAGTTTTTTAAAAGATGTAAAAATGTAAAAAAAAAACAACAACATGGCTCTTGGAATAGAGAGAAAAGGGAATAACAATGAAGAAACAGATTTTGAATTGGTCATTTTTACCTTAAATCAAAATTTGAACTGGGTAACCACCACACTGTCTCACACTATGCCCAGTTAGGGAATAGTTTAAAGCAGACGTAAGAGTTTACCTCTCCTCTGACTGTATCTGGACTGCTGACAACGGCCGACTCCAACACAGCTGGGTGTTCTATCAAAGTACTCTCCACTTCAAATGGTCCTATTCTATACCTGCAAATGATACAAGCATTTCCACTGTACCTTTCACTAATTAAAAAATAAAAGTTAAGGTAAAATATTCAGTACATCAACTGAAATCGGATTGTTTAGGTAGACTGAATGGTGTTTTACATCAGGCTATAAATGCCGATCAATATTTTTGTGGTGCAAGCAGACCACCCAATTTTTCCTGGGTATAACCAACTGTTCCGTACAGCTCCTGCCATCCATCAGAATTGACACTTGCTCAGTTACAAGTCGAGCTCCCAATGTGAACTGAACGCACAGCGGTTGAAACTGGAACTCTGATTATTGTAGCACAGCTTTTACTGACATGTTGCTATGGTAACTCGGTTAGATAACAAAAAGTGACTTCTCAATGTGTGATCTCTACTTTATTTGTACCATTTAAACATTCCGAATAAATAAACATTCACAATATGGATGGAAGTTCTAAAAAATGTATAATGAACGAACAAACAAAAAAAAAGCCTTATTAATAGAGATACACAATTGCTTTTTAACCGTTTTTTTTCAATGTGTCGAAGAAAGTATAACACTTAACCCTAGAAACAAAACTACCACAGACTTAAACGTATGGAGAGCCTCACCCTGAGCTTATTATGACATCATCAGCCCTGCCAACAAACCAGACATATCCATCCTCGTCCATGATGGCTCGGTCTCCAGTGAGGTAGTAGTCGCCCACAAACACACTCTTCATTCTCTCATCGTCATTCTGAAACATAATATATGCTTCAAGATAAATTTAATGCATGCTTTAGTTTTTCGGAGATGAATGCTTTACTCTTACTATCAAACAAATTCCATATTCCTTGGTACTTTAACTTGCTGGTACTTTAACTTGCTGGTACTTTTAACTTGCTGATACTTTAACTTGTTGGTACTTTAACTTGCTGGTACTTTGATTTGCTGGTACTTTTAACTTGCTGGCACTTTAACTTGCTGGTACTTTAACTTGCAGGTACTTCAACTTGCTGATATTTTAACTTGCTGGTACTTTAACTTGCTGATACATTAACTTGCTGGAACTTTAACTTGCTGATACTTTAACTTTCTGGTACTTTAAACTTTCTGGTACTTTGATTTTCTGGCAGGTCTGGTACTTTAACTTGCTGGAACTGTAACTTGCTGGTACTTTAACTTGCTGGCACTTTAACTTGCTGGTACTTTAACTTGCTGGTACTTTAACTTGCTGGTACTTTAAATTTTCTGGTACTTTGATTTTCTGGTACTTCTGGTACTTTAACTTGCTGGAACTTTAACTTGCTGGTACTTTAACTTGCTGATATTTTAACTTGCTGGTACTTTAAACTTTCTGGTACTTTGATTTTCTGGTACTTTAACTTGCTGGAACTGTAACTTGCTGGTACTTTAACTTGCTGGTACTTTAACTTTCTGGTACTTTAAATTTTCTGTTACTTTGATTTTCTGGTACTTCTGGTACTTAAACTTGCTGGAACTATATCTTGCTGGTACTTTAACTTGCTGGAACTTTAACTTGTGATACTTTAACTTGCTGATACTTTAACTTGTATATACTTTAACTTGCTGATACTTTAACTTGCTGGTACTTTAACTTGTATATACTTTAACTTGCTGATACTTTAACTTGCTGATACTTTAACTTGCTGGTACTTTAAACATTCTGGAACTTTGATTTGCTGGTACTTTTAACTTGCTGGCACTTTAACTTGCTGGTACTTTAACTTGCAGGTACTTCAACTTGCTGATACTTTAACTTGCTGGTACTTTGATTTTCAGGTACTTTAACTTTCTGGTACTTTGATTTGCTGGTACTTTTAACTTGCTGGCACTTTGACTTGCTGGTACTTTAACTTGCAGGTACTTCAACTTGCTGATACTTTAACTTGCTGGTACTTTTAACTTGCTGGCACTTTAACTTGCTGGTACTTTAACTTGCAGGTACTTCAACTTGCTGATATTTTAACTTGCTGGTACTTTAACTTGCTGGTACTTTAACTTGCAGGTACTTCAACTTGCTGATACTTTAACTTGCTGGTACTTTTAACTTGCTGGTACTTTAACTTCCTGATACTTCTGGTACTTTAACTTCCTGGTACTTTAACTTGCTTGGAGAATACACCCATACAAGGGATGGGCATGTAAATAAGCAGTACAAAACAAGTATTTTTTCTTGTTATTTACTTTCTTATATTGTACTGGGGATGCCCCTGCAGGTATTGGGAATGCTCGTGCATACTGTGGCAGTCCAGCCTTTTATTAGAAACAGTAACACAGTAATGACATAATTTTTATCATTTTAAGCGGAAACATTAAAAGTATGTACCGTTGTAACATTTTGCGATTGAAGGAAGGCAACTCATGCTATCTGTAGATGTCTGAGTTACACTGAGTTACCCTTTGTTATTGAGAAAAAACTACGGCAGAAAAATGTTACACTGATCTTTCCAGGCACACTGTTGTACAGTTCCGGGAAGAACTGAGCTTATCGAAGGTAGAGTAAGAATTGTCTGGATATGTAGTCTGTCCAAAAAAAAAAGGAAAGTGGCCTGGGACCAGTATGTAATAGTCTATAAACCACAACCACAGTATGCTATCATACTGGTAGAGGAGACCCAGATATCTCGAGTAGAGAAGACCTGCATACCTCAGTGGAGACCCATATATCTCGAGTAGAGAGACCCATATATCTCAGAGAAGAATATCTTTATATATAAACCCAATGGCTTTTCCAAAGTTTCAATGAAAGTGGCAGAAAAAACGGATTTCTTCCGAAGATCACGACAGAATCATGTTCCTTGAAAATTGTATTCTCTATCATCCAGACACACTGCTGACCACTAGCTCTAGCAAGCATCTAGAATCATCAAACCCGACAACGACGTGACGCCATTTTGACCGCAATATCAAAGTTCATGTTTTATTACATGCAACATTAGTTTCAATGTGATATTTGTACGTCCTTATTAAATATACAATAAACTTCATTTTTTGTAGTTTCTGATAATATAATCAGGGGCGGATCCAGGATTTCAGCTTAGGGGGGGCGTAAAATTTTGGTCAATTTTCGGGTCCGTCTCTAGCCTCATAAAACGGTTGCGGTAGTGCATTGATAGGGTAAAAAAGTCCGTTTTCAAATAAAAGGAATTAACAATGTTAATTAAACCACTCATTAGCCATTATGCGTCGAACGAGCGATAATTTTTTTTATACTGAGCCAGTGAGGGAGTGCATCGAAATTGATTGATATTTTATCTACAGTAACATATATGAATAAAAAAGGCCGTTTTCAAATAAAATGATTGAACAATGTGTTAATTAAACCACTCATTAGCCATTATGCGTCGAGCGAGCGAGAACATTTTTTATACTGAGGGCGTGCATCGAAATTGTTTGATATTCTATCTACAGTAACATGGACATACATGTATGAATAAAAAAAGTGCGTTTTCAAATAAAAGGATTTAACAATGTGTTAATTAAACGACTCATTAGCCATTATGCGTCGAGCGAGCGAAGCGAGGAAGAATTTTTTTTATACTGAGGGCGTGCAACCAAATTGTTTGATATTTTATGTACAATAATATGGACATACATGTATGAATAAAAAAAGTCTGTTTTCAAATAAAAAGATTTAACAGTGTGTTAATTAAACCACTCATTAGCCATTATGCGTCGAGCGAGCGAGAATTTTTTTTATACTGAGGGCGTGCATCGAAATTGTTTGATATTTTATCTACAGTAACATGGACATACATGTATGAATAAAAAAAGTGCGTTTTCAAATAAATGGATTTAACAATGTGTTAATTAAACCACTCATTAGCCATTATGCGTCGAGCGAGCGAAGCGAGCAAGAATTTTTTTTATACTGAGGGCATGCAACGAAATTGTTTGATATTTTATGTACAATAATATAGACATACATGTATGAATAAAAAAAGTGCGTTTTCAAATAAAAAAATTTAACAATGTGTTAATTAAACCACTCATTAGCCATTATGCGTCGAGCGAGCGAAAACATTTTTTATACTGAGGGCGTGCATCCAAATTGTTTGATATTTTATCTACAGTAACATGGACATACATGTATGAATAAAAAAGTGCGTTTTCAAATAAAATGATTTAACAATTTAATGTGTTAATTAAACAACTCATTAGCCATTATGCGTCGAGCGAGCGAAGCGAGCAGGAAAAAAATTATACTGAGGGCGTGCAACGAAATTGTTTGATATTTTATCTACAGTAACATGGACATACATGTATGATCCAGAATTTTTAGGGGGGCGCGCGCCGGGTGCGCCCCCCCCCCCTGGATCCGCTAGTGATAATCTATATTATACAGGCAAATTAAGAGTATTATGGTCCACCGCCTGATAGTAACCCCCAATGTAAAATCACTTGATATGTCGGAAAAACCTCGACAAAAATTCTCAATTTTTAAAAATCACAGGGCTGTAACTCCAGCATGATGTGTGATCTTGCTGGTTATCGAACTTGGCTGAGATATTATGCCCATAAACATTAAGCCTAAGTTTCCTCAAAACTGGATTATAAAGTTATTGAGCGGAAACCACAAAAACCTTCAATTTTCAAAAATCCTCGGGCCATATCTCTGGCAAGATAGATGCGACCTGGCTGGTTATCAAACTTGGCTGAGATATTATGCTCATAAACATTGTCCTAAAGTTTCATCAAGATTGGATTATTAATGTTTACTTTACTGAACAGAAACCAAACAAATCTTCAATTTGAAAAATTCAAAGGCCATAAACTCCGGCATTACAGGTGTGATCTGGTTGGTTATCGAACTTGGCCTAGAAATTATGCCATAATATAAACATTGTCCTAAAGTTTCATCAAGATCAGAAAAAAAATATTAAAGTTATTGGTCGGAAATGAAAGGTCAATTTTGAAATATCCAAGGGCCATAACTCTCCCATTATAGGTGTGATCTGGCCGGGTTATCGAACTTGACCTAGATATTATGGTCATAAACATTGTCTTAAAGCTTCAACGAAATTGGCAACGGAACGACAGAAATGAAAATTCAATAGTCCTCTGCCTTTGGCGTAGGACAAAAAAAATGTTTAAAAGTTAATTTATAGCATAATTAGTCAGGATACGCTGATGTTTGAGGAAATTTATCACACAACATCGCACGTAAGTTTTGACGCTGTCATAATGTTGAGGAGTGTTTTCCATAACAAACTGACATTGACTGATCAGCGATCATACCCATTTTTTGGTATGATGTCAAAATGTTTAAAGCTTTACTCCAGACCATCGTATGGACTGAGAGGTCTCGCGAAAGGTCTGGAGGATCAAGACCATCAAAATGGACAAGAATTTATATGTTTAAGGCATTACCTCTGTTGGTAAGGTGTGTGTGGGTGACAGGGTTACTGTCTTGTTCATTCTATGGTGGTAAGGTGTGTGTGGGGGACTATGGTGGTTATAAGGTGTGTGTGGGGGACGGGGTTACTGTCTAGTCCATTCTATGGAAGTAAGGTGTGTGTGGGGGACTATAGTGGTTATAAGGTGTGTGTGGGGGACCGTACTGGGTTATTATTTACTGTCTAGTCCATTGTATGGTGGTAAGGTGTGTGTGGGGGACTATGGTGGGTTATAAGGTGTGTGGGGGGGGACGGGGTTACAGTCTTGTCCATTTTATCGTGGTAAAGTGTGTGGGGGACTATGGTGGTTATAAGGTATGTGTGGGGGACGGGGTTACTGTCTTGTCCATTATATGGTGGTAAGGTGTGTGGGGGGGACTATGGTGGTTATAATGTGTGTGTGGGGGACGGGGTTACTGTCTTGTCCATTCTATGGTGGTAAGGTATGTGTGGGGGACTATGGTGGTTATAAGTTGTGTGTGGGGGACGGGGTTACAGTCTTGTCCATTCTGTGGTGGTAAGGTGTGTGTGTGTGGGGGACTACGGTGGTTATAAGGTGTGTGTGGGGGACGGGTTACAGTCTTGTCCATTCTATGGTGGTAAGGTGTGTGTGGGGGGACTATGGTAGTTATAAGGTGTGTGTGGGGGGCGGGGTTACTGTCTTGTCCATTCTATGGTGGTAAGGTGTGGGGGGGGACTATGGTGGTTATAAGGTGTGTGTGGGAGACGGGTTACTGTCTAGTCCATTCTATGGTGGTAAGGTGAGTGGGGGACTATGGTGGTTATAAGGTGTGTGTGGGGGACGGGGTTACTGTCTAGTCCATTCTATGGTGGTAAGGTGTGT
>JAWPHD010016955.1:0-47131 GCA_037043455.1 Cyrtodaria siliqua | reverse complement strand
TTGCATTTGTTGTTACTTTTGCCTTTTCGTTTGTCTGTTTGCGTGTTTGTTTTTGTGTTTGTGGTTGACTGTCGTCCTTGAATGCTGCTTTCCCTGTCCGATATGTTTAGCCTTCTTTGTTAACAAACATAACAAATATGCTATGACCCTATCATTCTACAACACACTGAATGTTTAGATGTTGACCCATTTACAGTTCACCACAATGCTTTACAATTTTGCAATGACCCGACATAATGTGAACCCTATGATGACCTACTATCAGGCATATATTACGATATATAGTATAGAAGGCTAGAGAGAATATAGTTATAGTATATGTATACAGTAAAGGGCCTTCTACTTCTCTCTATCTCTATCCTTCTATACTATATATCGTAATGAATGCATGTGCTTCTACCTAAATAGGACAAGGGATGGTAACGCCTAATTTTTTACTTTAATATTGTCTTATCGTCATCATTCTTTTGTTGTCCTGGCTTCTGACAAGTATTTGCTTTGTGACTTTCTAGGCATTTTATGTTCATATATACATAATCAATTTGTGTTATACTTATACTGCCTAAAAATTGCTATTAATACTGCCTAGTTTGTAAGGGGATATAGCCTGGCTGGTCACATTTTACTGGAATGAAAATAGGGTAAGAGTGAGGTTTGCTGCACTCTAGAACCTGGTTAACCCCAACGGCCTTTATGTCACTGACCATTTCAAGGAGGTACCCATATTGGCACTGACCATTCCAAGGAGGTACCCATATTTCCAACCGTTTGAGTTTTCCATTTCGCATTATTTGCTCTTTTCTATCCTTGTGATTGGTGTTCTTTCAAATACGTGTGTTTGGTTGGCTGACTGTGTTCTGTGAATATTATATTTCCTTCTCGACTTTTACACCATAACTTATTTCTGACTCGAAATAGGATATGGATCACATTTAGTGATACTTGTAGTTTTAAACTGTAAACATGACTCTATTACACTATTTAATCTATTGGGTGTCATGGATCAAGGCGACACAATCCGTAGGAAAATATTTACGTTAATGATGTGTTTGAGAAACGTTGAAAACATTCATAACCAGAAGTTGCCTGTTTAATCAATCAGAACCTAGAATTGTAACTCAAGGTCACAGAAACACCAATATTGGTTGGACAATTAATGATCATATGTAAAAAAGGTGAAATGTCAAATAAATCATTTATATAGTATTCAAGATGTTTTGGAGAAACGCTGTCAGACGTCATACCCAAACATTGACGTCGCTAATTCGCCTTCCAACGAAACTGGTCAATACAAAACCCGTTATTTTTCTGATAATTACAATCATCTGACTGTGCCAAAATTAGTGAACCAATTTGGAAATTTACAATTTCACAAGACAGTAATTGAAGTAATTACTATTCTATTTTCAAGGTAAATTAAACTGTATTAAGAATTCTAAAAGCTACCATCGAACGGATTCTAAATAACTGCCAGTATGTTAATGTTATTAAGAATTCACACTAAACGATATGGTTAAAACCCTACACAATTAAAGATAGTCGTTGCAATAATCATATGTTCTTGGGTAAATTAATTCCAAAATGGCAAAACAATTTGATGTATCATAAACATTATTAACATTTACTGGTATCCAATTTGTATATAAAATTTCAACCCAAAATGTTCTTTAATTATCCACAAAACTTGATTAATCAACACAAACTCAACGCACAAATGTATTTTCGTAGATAATCAGGGGCCATAACTCTGTTTAGAAAAGGCAAAGGTCCACATTGATCGTATGGAAGTACGATCAATGGAAGTGATGTCTGTTTGATATAAGGCTTCACAGCAATTTTAGTTAAAATCCAAAATAAGATAAAGAAAGATAAAAATATTGGACAAGGGAAAGCAGCATTCAAGGACGACAGTCAGCCATAAAACACAAAAACAATAGGCAATATAAGTAAAACACAAATATGCTCGTGTAAATATAATACAAAAAAAACAATATCGTAGAAAGCCACAATGAAGATATTCAATGACTTGGCAGAAGCCAGAAGAATAAACCATTAAGGGCACGACAGGAAAGATCATAGACAAACACCAAACGCTACCGTCCCAATGGGCTTTAGGTAGGCGTCATCATAGGGTCCACAGCCTGTCCGGCCATCGTACAATTAAAGAGGAAAGCATAGTGGCGAACTGTAAAAGGGTCCACCACCAAGCATGTAATACGTTGCATAATGATAGGGTCATAACCTCTTTTGATGAACTTTTTTAACAAGTTTAACAAAGATAGTATGAAAGAGATCATGACCAAGAATATTACGAAGTTTATAAATCACATCACCATAGAAGTCAGGTTGTGATAGTCCTTGTCGCAGAAGAATCCTTAAATTACTTTTATATTTGGAAAGAAGATCAGGGTTACCATAATAAAATTGTGCAAAGGTTGTACGAAGTTTATCGTAACGGTGACCCTGATTGAGTAGATTTTTAGTTATACAAAGATGACGAATATTAAAGTCCTCAACTCGAGTACAAGATCTTGAAAAACGAATAAGTTGAGACACATCCAAGTGTGGGTAATTAACAATGCAAAATTAAAATCATCTCTCTTGTCATAGAATTTGCTAATTATTTCACCTTTTCAATCGAGAGTTCTAAATCAAGAAAAGAAGAGTTATTATCAGATATATTAGCTTTATTAAGCTGAAGTTCTTTAGGATAAATACTATCAACCATAGTTGGAAAGAAAGGGTTGTCAATGTTCAGTATGTCATCCAGATACCGAGAGGTGTCATTAAAAGCTTCAATAACATATGCCTGGGTATCTGGTGAAAGACTCAACATGAAATCCCTTTCATAGCAAAATAAAAACAATTCTGCGACAAGTGGTGCACAGTTCGTACCCATAGGGATACCAACAATTTGTCTATAAACGGTGGTAACATTCCTGACGAAAATATTATTATCTAATAGGAAGATGAGTGCTTCACAAACTTCATAGCGAGTTTACATAGTATAATTGTCTAAACTGCCGTTAGTAAAAAAACGCTTTAATATTATTACATGCCAAAAATTTAGTATTAGCTCTTACACATGTTTTTTAATAAGAGAAATTAGCTTGTCTTTAATAAGATGATGTGGTAAGGTTGTATATAGTGTAGAGAAGTCATTAGTAGTTATTGATGAAATTTGACCTTTATTGAACATTTTATCAAGAACATCTCATGAATTTTGTATAGACCAAAATAAATGAATCCCAGAGTTTTCATAAGTTTTATCACAATATAGTTTAACGTGATCTTTGACGGCAATAAGACAAGAAGTTAAAAGTTTGGATATGTTTGTTGTGGTGCAGGCACTAGAATTAGAAATAAAGCGCGCCTTATACGGATTTTTATGTAATTTAGGACTCCAGTACATGGTAGGCAGTTTATTTTGCTTATCGTTTACACCAGCCTTAATAGTAGTGCACCGAGATGTGCGAAAACAACATCATCCTCAGTAGAATTAACTGGAGTATACGAATTGGTGCTGCCGAGTTCCGGAGATAAAACATTGCCGTAATGTAGGCGTCAAACAATAATTACATTATTAGCTGCTTTATCTGCAGGAACTAAAACAATTTATTATGAAATTCCTGAATTCACGATTTTAAATTACGGGACGAAAACCTAGGTCTCGGAGGTAGTAAAGAGGGGTTAGCATTATAACAGTTAATACGTGTATCTATAATTTTAAGAATTGACTTTTTCCAATTAGAAAGCGAGTTTCGGTCCGCAAATTCTCTACGACACCAATTTGTACTAAAATCTTCAATGTAGTGGGCGATCTGGGCACGACAGGCCGAGATCAATAGTTGAAGGTAATCTATATTGAGGACCTTTCGAAAACAAATGCCGTATACGTTTATCAACAATATCAAAATTACCAGTGATGACATGACCTGCTGGAGCATAGCAACATTTTGATGTGTTACATTCACATTCCTTAGGAGTATTATGTACCAAATCAAGGTCAGAAACTATTTTGTTGTAGTTGAAAATAATATTTCTAATAGGCTTTTTATACTTATGACAAATTACAGGACTTTCGGATATTTTGAAATGTTTTGAGATGGAATCAACTACATCAGTATCTCGAAAAATACTAGGCATGTCAATGAAATCCATACCTTTATTAATATATAGTAGTTTTCGAAAATGCCTGACGTGATCAGACTCCTTGTCAATATGGGGTCGGAGAACATGTTGTTTGTAGCTTTGAACTATGGAAGCAGTGTTATACAAGGGATCTGTACGAATGAAAATTTTGTCTGCTTCCTCGTCGACCAACTTTAGTGAAGAAATAGACAAATAGGTAAAGCATAGAGTGCTTTCCAGACTGTTTAAAAATAGTATGTAAATCAGCGACAGAAATAATTACACGAGATTTACGTTCGATGTTACCATTACGCCTAAAACCATGTGACCTAGAGTTACGCTTTCGAATAGAAAATATAGAAAAAATGTCAAAATTAGGATCTTTAGAAATCAAGTAATTTTTTAACTTTTTAGGATTACTTGCATTATATTTGTGTTCACGAAACCGAACTTCCATTATCATACTCTTTTTTATAGCACAGTGGCGTTGCTTGTGCAGTGTGGCGGCAGTAAAACGTCTCCCCGCGCTTGCAATCAGTACTGTTATTCTTTCGATCTTTGGAGATCGCTGAGCCCGATACTTATAGTTAGTTATCGGTGGTACATTTTCAATTTCTTTTGTTTTCTTACTTACTTTTTGATTCGGTGGTTCCACTAATCCGGCCGATAAAAGGCTCTGGGTATTGTTTAACCACTCATAGGATATGTTGTCTGCTTTTTATACGCAGGCTTCATAACCGCTGCTCCCAATTAAATTCCATTATGTTTATTTCGCTCTTCGGGGCATTTCATTTTATTAGATACTGGGACCATACGCCGTACGACATGGGGAATACATTAAAGAAAGATAACTCCATGTCCACCGCCATATGCATGCCATCTTCGGGATGGTTAAAATTGTGTGCCGTTGATTTTATGAATATTGAGTTCTGCTCAACCCGGGGCTAGTGGGCGTGAGCGGTAGCTAGCATATTTCACTTCCACTCATGAACAGTCTCAATCAAACCGAGACTGTAATATTTCGTATGTGTCGTGCTTTTTTAAGGATCGACCTGTTTGACCAACATATTGTACACCGCAACGTGGTGCATTTCAGGTCAGAACATAAATGACGTGAGTAGTACGTCAATCAATATTTGAAGCTAGACATATCTACCATTAACAGCTGAATTAAAGGTGGACTTGCACGATAAATAATTGCAACAACTGCACCTCTTAGCATTGCACTTATAAAAAGACGGAAACACCCTGCGTCTTGAATGAACTAAATGATTTCTGATAGGAGACTTTATATGGTATTTCCTCAAAACAGGTGATCCTAGAGGTGTTACGGAAACTTTTGAGCCATTATTAAAAAGCCTAGTAATATTATTAGAAGGAACACGAAACGAGGTTGCCGAATGAAGATTTAAAGGTGTAAGGCGTACATATGGTTTAGTTCTAAGACATGAGGAGTTATTTTGTGGAATTTGTATTGATGACGCAGAGTCTAACCGAAGAGGTGGAAGATTTATTTTTAAAGTTTTAACTAAAATACTCATAATTGGTTTTATGGAGAGTAATACCATTCTGTGAAAAGCGAAATAAGGGCCAATAAGTATTTATTAGAGATACGAAATAAAATCGTATCAAAGATCCATAAGAAATAATATTAGTAATCTTACGGACTGTCAAAAGAGGTGCAAAACTCACGTCAGTGTCAAATACAAGATAAAGAGGAAAGTTAAGGAAAACCCTAATAAAATGGGCCAAAATGTCGATGAGCACAAACCTTCAACGCGGTATATGAAACACACGTACTTAAGGAAAACCTTGCACCTAAGCTTTACCCAAAATGTGCATTTTTGTTAAGTAACTTAGGGGTCATAGATCTATTCTGAAAAGGAGAAAATCGGCCTTGCTCGTAAGAAAGTGGCATCTTAACGATATAACGCTTCACAGTCAATTGGTTTTAACCGCAAAAATTACATAATTTATTAACAACGTGCATGAAAGCTTTATCCAAAAGGTGGATGCCCGTTCCGCCCTTCACCCATCTTCCCGCCATCTTCAATCCTTAAACAGCTTTTAATTTAATAATTTCTTTTTGAAAATTGCATTCTGCATTAACAGAATATATTTAGGCGTGCTTATGTCTTATTTATGTACAACAAAACAAAATCATAATAAACTAATACACATGTTTTCTTTGAATATCAATATTTTCTTATCACTTAGGGGCTTCCGTTGAAAATGCGTTGGTGTTACGAAATGCAGAAAATACCAATAATCCATACAGTGGTTTCGTATATAGCACTGTTTCTGCTATTGATATGCAAAAAATCACGAATATATATTTCCGGGTAAACCAAAAGTGTTTTGCGTGCATGTCTTCTGGGAGTGATTTTCGTATAAGGTATACTCAGTCAATATACATTTCCTGTAGTAATAGTAACGTAATCACTCGCATATATGACGTCTGGAGTGATTTTCGAATAAGACATACCCGGTCAACATATATTTTCTGTAGTCATAGTTACAGAACGACTCGCATATATGACTTCTGGGGTGATTTTCGAATCAGATATACCCAGTCAACATATATTTCCTGTAGACATAGCTTAGTATCACTCGCATATATGTCTTCTGGAGTGATTTTTTAATAGGATATACCAGTCAACAAATAGTTCCTGTAGTCATAGTTACAGCACGATTCGCATGCATGACCTCTGGAGAGATTTTCGTATAAGATAAACGCAGTCAAGATATAGTTCCTGTAGTCATAGTTATAGTACGATTCGCATGCATGACGTCTGGGGGAGGTTTTGGTATAAGCTATACCCAATGAAAATATATTTCCTGTTTATAGTCATAGTTATAGTACGACTCGCATGCATGTCTTCTGTGGGTGATTTTCGTATAAGATATACCCAGTCAACATAAATTTCCCGTAGTCATAGTTACAGTATCACTCGCATATATGCATATATACCTTATCAAAATATATGTCCTGTTGTTATAGTTACAGCACGATTCGCAACTTATATTTTCTGTATTTATAGATACAGGATGACTCGCATGCACGACTTTTGGAGTGATTTTCCTATAAGCTATACCAATCAACATATATTTCCTGTAGTCATAGTTACAGCACGACTCGCATGCATGACTTCTGGATTTGTTTTCCTGTAAGCTATACCCATTCAACTTATATTTCCTGTAGTCATAGATACAGGACGACTCGCATGCACGACTTTTGGAGTGATTTCGTATAAGCTATACGCAGTCAACATATATTTCATGTAGTCATAGTTACAGCATGACTCGCATGTATGACTTCTGAAGTGATTTTCGTATAAGCTATACCATTCAACATATATTTCCTGAAGTCAAAGTTACAGCACGATTCGTATGCATGACTTCTGGAGTGATTTTCGTATTAGGTTTTATTTCCTTTTGTCAGAGATACAGGACGGCTTGCATGCATGCCCTTTTGACGTGATTTTCGTGTAAGCTATACCCAGTCGACATATATTTCCTGTAGTCATAGTTACAACATGACTCGAATGCACGACTTCTGGAGCGATTTCCTTGTAATATATATATTTCTGTAGTCATAGATTTAGCACGATTCACATGCATGAATTCTTTGGGAGATTTTGGTATAAGCTATACCAAGTGAACATGTATTTCCTGTATATAGTCACAGTTATATCATGACTCGCAGTCATGTCTTCTGGGGTTATATTCCTATATACCCAGTCAAAATAAATTTCCAGTAGTCATAATTACGTAACAGTACCACCAGAAATGTATGACTTCTGGATTGATTTTCGTATAAGATGTACCCAGTCAACATATATTTCCTGTAGTCATAGTTATAGCCCGACTCGAATGCATGAATTCTGAGTGATTTTTTTTTGATATACGCAGTCAAGATATAGCTCCTGTAGTCATAGTTATATAACGGCTAGCATGCATGACTTCTGGAGTGATTTGGTATCAGCTATACCCAGTCAACATAAATTTCCTGTAGTCATAGTTACAGTATCACTCGCATATATGACTTCTGGAGTGATTTTCGAATAATATATACCCGGTGAATACATATTTCCTGTTGTCATAGTTACATCACGATTCACAACTTATATTTCCTTTAGTTATAGATACAGCATGACTCGCATGCACGACATCTGGAGTGATTTTTGTATAATCTATACCCAGTCAACTTATATTTCCTGTAGTTATAGATACAGGACGACTCGCATGCACGACTTTTGGAGTGATTTTCGTATAAGCTATACCCAGTCAACATATTTTTCCTGTAGTCATAGTTACAACACAACTCGCTTGCATGACTTCTGAGTGATTTTCGTATAAGCTATACCAATCAACCTATATTTCCTGTAGTCATAGTTACAGCATGACTCTCATGCACGACATCTGGAGTAATTTTCGTATAATCTATACCCAGTAAACTTATATGTCCTGTAGTAAACTCGCATGTACGACTTTTAGAGTGATTTTCGTATAAACTATACCAAGTCAACATATATTTCCTGTAGTCATAGTTACAGCACGACTCGCGTGCATGACTTCTGAGTGATTTTGTATAAGCTATACCAATCAACATATATTTCCTGTAGTCATAGTTACAGCATGCCTCGCATGCATGACTTCTGGAGTGATTTTTGTATAAACTATACCCAGTCCACATATATTTCCTGTAGTCATAGTTACATCACGATTCGTATGCATGACTTCTGGAGCGATTTTCGTATCAGGGTATATTTCTTGTAGTCAGAGATACAAGACGGCTCGCATGCATGACCTTTTGGCGTGATTTTCGTATATAATCTATACCCAGTCAACATATATTTCATGAAGTCAGAGTTACAACATGACTCGCATGCACGACTTCTGGAGCAATTTTCTTATAATATATATATTTCTGTAGTCATAGTTTAGCACGATTCACATGCATGAATTCTTTGGGAGATTTTGATATAAGCTATACCAAGTGAACATGTATTTCCTGTATATAGTCACATGACTCGCTGTCATGTCTTCTGGGGTTATTGTCCTATATACCCAGTCAAAATAAATTTCCAGTAGTCATAGTTACGTAACAGTACCACCAGAAATGTATGACTTCTGGAGTGATTTTCGTATAAGATATACCCAGTCAACATATATTTCCTGTGCTCATAGTTATAGCACGACTCGAATGCATGAATTCTGAGTGATTTTTTATAAGATATACACAGTCAAGATATAGCTTCTGTAGTCATATTTGCATAACGGCTCGCATGCATGACTTCTGGAGTGATTTGGTAAAAGCTATACCCAGTCAACATATAGTTCCTGTAGTCATAGTTACAGCTCGACTCGCATGCGTGACTTCTGGAGTGAATTTCGTATAAGATATACACAGTCAACATGTATTTCCTGCTGCCATAGTTACATCACGACTCCCATGTATGACGTTCGATATAATTTTCATATAAGATGCACCCAGTCAACATATATTTACTTTAATGAAGTCATAACAATGTATCTGTTCTTTAGTGATATTGTATTGTGAAAGGCCGTAATATTATTTAGAAATTGCCTCAGACGAATGATTCTCTATAATTTTCTACACAATAAAACAGGTTTGCAAGCTTTAATTTCAGTTAGCCAAGCAAAACTTATTTATGAAAGTATTTTTGAAAAAGGGCGACCAACTAGAGCAGATAATCACCAGAACACATACATAGTCCTTATTACTTGTATCCTTTAAAAGTATTTCTTTGAAGACGAAATGCCCAGACATGGCGTGATATTAATCAATATTGGTATATGCATACTATCTAAACACGAATACAATAAAAGTGAATATAATCAAACTCGTAAAAAAATCTCCTGGACCAGATCTGATAATTAATGTCAAATAATGGTATATACGATGTAATATTATAATTTATATACCTTTAGAAAAAGTAAATTTGAATTACTTGATTAGCCGAGGCACTTGTAAACAATTAAAACCCAAAAACCGTTGATAATTTGAACTACAAATTACAGAAAATTATCATAAAATATTCAATTGTTACAAAGAAAGTTACGCCTGTTTGATTGTTTGCCTGTAAATTGATTCAAACAATTATATGATATAAGCGTTATAGGACTACCATATAAATAAAATTAACGACTGTAACTATTCCCCAAGTCGGAAACTCAAACTCTTACTTAGACCTGACGAAAATACTAGAAATTCGATCAAAGACGACATTTACTGGTAGTAGAGACCTATATTTATTTGACATGCTCCTAGAGCAGTCTGTAGATGTTTGTATCTTAGTGAACATAAATGCGTGCCACTTCAACAATCGCGTTGGGAGTTAACGACCGCTTGGTGATTTTGATGAATTTTGATTCGATTTATTTGTAAGGGTTTGAGTATTTATTACATTATACCGCGTCTCGTATCGGATATGTTTATCTGTTTATTTCATTAATTATTAGATAAATAGATCAGTTATTATACGAATGTTTAAATAAGTGATACATGATTGGAATAGAAAGGCTATACATTCCAATGTACAGGTAACTATTATTGATTCTATTTGTTTGTTTCACACTAATGTTTCATTCACGTATACTGCACGCTCGAAAATGGATAGTGTGTGTTTCTTAAGTATTTTATACTTAAAATATTACTCTCTCTAGTGAATCAAGATAAACATGAATGATTATATTCTTCATCAAAATAAGTTGAATAAATAAAAGACATGGGCCCATAAAATGGAAAATATTACTGAAGTCTAAATTTAAGATGATTTCGTATTTTAAATATCCCCGTATTCATAAAGCAACTTAAGTAGAAAATATTACTTACACATTTAATATATTTTACATGTTTTAAATATCCTTTTTAATCTCTCTGGAACTCTACAAACCAGATATGTTAATGATCCATAACATTATTAACGTCTTAAATAAATAAAAAAAGGTGTTTAAAAATTGATAAAATTTGACTTCAGTTAAGATTTTGTTAAGAAGCTTTATGACTATAACCATGTAATAGGGAATATTTCATAATATATCGACATTAAATAGTTGGGTTATTATTTAGTGTTATCATAAACATTTAATATATTTTGATTTCATGTACACCGGAATTTGATTTAATTGTACGAATAACCTATTTATATGCATTCATGCTATTGTATGAATAACTTTTACATTTGAATTGAATTGAATATAGGCGAGGTATTTTCATTTGATATTATATTGTTCACAGCCTGCATTATCTGTTATCATATATTAGCAACTGCTTTCATCTCGTTTATTCATTTCCTTCAACCATACTGTTAAATAAGAATTGAATATATGGTATGTGAAACGCCAAACCTAATTTAGTGAGAAGGTGTCGCCTGAACCTATGGTTTGTTAAAATATATGTATTGGCATATATGATTTAAATATATGTTTAAACAAATGTTTTCAACAAATACATTGTAATACATTGTAAACATGGTAACACGGCAAATGGTTGCTTGGAAGCAACGAATACAAACTATAAATAAATATAAAATAAATAAATAAATACTATTCAGCAACTATGGGCATAGTATAAATATTTTTTTGTTTATTTAATTATACAACACAATATAATTATATTAAATGGCGCCCACTTCAGTGGAAAGTTGAAACAGACACAGGGGGAAATGGTTACATACTTTATTTAACTACATCAATTAACATTAGTAATGACCCCTACGTAATCTGTGATATCATTTCCTAAGTAATTTTGGCTCGAATTTGGAAACGTTTTTGGATTTTATTGTAAACAATGTTTATCCATCCAGCGATTTACGCATATAATAGTGGTATGTATATACCGGTTTAAAACTTCAATTATAACGCCTGATCCATTTCATTTTTGTTGTTCTGCGTAAAGAAGAATAATACAGCCACAATCATGATCAGAACAGAAATATGACCTGTAGATAGACAATACATTCATGATCAGAACACACGTATGAACTGTAGATAGACAATACATTCATGATCAGAACACACGTATGAACTGTAGATAGACAATACATTCATGATCAAAACACACGTATGAACTGTAGATAGACAATACATTCATGATCAGAACACACGTATGAACTGTAGATAGACAATACATTCATGATCAGAACACACGTATGAACTGTAAATAGACAATACATTCATGATCAAAACACACGTATGAACTGTAGATAGACAATACATTCATGATCAGAACACACGTATGAACTGTAGATAGACAATACATTCATGATCAGAACACACGTATGAACTGTAGATAGACAATACATTCATGATCAAAACACACGTATGAACTGTAGATAGAGACAATACATTCATGATCAGAACACAAGAATGAACTGTAGATAGAGAAACAATTCCCGAACATTTTCTATGACAATCAACCTGAAGTCTTTAATGGTGTGACCATGAGAATTGAAGTGTCTGCTGATAGGATGCAAGTCCGAATTGAAAAGTGGTTTGTATGCAAGTATAACTTTTATCTCCGGTCTCGCCGACGTGGACGGATATGGCATAGTGCGGAAAACATCACACTACTTCATATACGTACATCTAAAACAGCATTTTTTTCTCTTGATTAAATTCACCCCTTTGTTTCTAGGAGAGATTTTTTCAGGTTGTCAAAAGCTGTTTTGAAAGACATATTTTATTATTTGCTCAAAATACTCCCGATTTTTGTCCGTTTCTTTGAATATGTGACTACCAGTGGTATCCTGTCTGTGTGTTTTTGCCTGCCGGTATTCGAGTAGTGTAGAAGGTATTCAGGTCAAGTGATTCTATCGTTTTGAATTGTTGTTTAACTTAGTGTTTTCTGTTCCCCATTCCGTCCGTTCCGTGGTACTTCTTCGGTAATCATCTTTGTTGGAACATATTTATATATGTTTTATTCGTATACCTATACCGTATGGTATGGTATAGGTATATTAACATATTTGACTTACTTAATAATATCTTCCCTATTGTTTTAAAGTAAACGTATTAACTATTGCTACTAGAGACTTCAGCATGTAATGATTTGTGATACACTAGTATTGTTTGACTGATATATTTTGTTTTTCATCATTTATTTCAGTTTAACCATATAGTGAATCAATCAAGACAATTGAAAATGGATTTAGTAATACCAATCTTCGTATTGTCCGTGTATTTAGTAATGCTGTTGCGGGGCTCTTTCTGTCAAACCGGCACTGATGCCAAGAGCTTGAGAACAAAGCTGTTTGTGACGGATGCATACGACTACAAAATCAGACCTAGAAATGATCAGTCGGTTCCAGTAGGTAATACTTGCTGTAATGTAGTTTATCACACAGTTTGAAGATACTTTGCAAATGAAATGGAATTGACAGCCAATTGAATAAATACATAATATAGAACTATTTTCAAATATATTTTATTAAGTGAAGAAAGAGGGTTTTGGGAATAAGTGATAGCAGGATGATTAGAGGAGGCATGAGAAAGAGATAGGGCAGGAGAGGAAATTAGCGTTTGTTGCGGTTGGAGGTGGGGGCGTAGATGAGATAAAACGAGGAGGAGGAGAGGAGCACACAAAGTGGATTGTGAAAAAGATTGAATGAGGGTGGACTGTAGAGATGAAAAAAAAAGAATTTAGTAGGAGAAGAGTAGGCGGCGGAGAAAATAGAGGCATCCTGTGTAATACATGATCGACTTTACAAAACATCAACATAAAACAAATTATATATTAAACAAGAAGGCCAACATGGTCCTGAATCGATCACCTTAGGAGCTTTGCAATCAGCTTTTTATTATGATAAAAAAGTGTCCTCTCGCAAATGCTGATTGAAGATATTTTTAAGTATTTCCATATGTAAAAACATGCAAAATCTCTACAAACAAACTATGGACCCATGGGTTGCAGCTATATTTGGCTCCAGGGACTTCAAATGGGCAACCATTTCAGTATTGATTGATAGGCAAGGGATTAGCGATCATTCGTAATAATAAAGAACAAGACGACAAGAGGACCTGACGATGTTCTAAAAGCTAACATGGCTCTTATATCAAGGGGTTTCATAATTAAATGCCTTTCAATGCATTTTTACAAGTGCAAAACACAACAACATTCCCAATCGAAATTGAAACCCACAACAACAGACAAACTTCAGAAAAAATAACAAGGAAAAAAAACGCATCCAAACAGGAAACAATAATAAAAAATGAAGATTTTTTAAAAAAAAAAACTTCAGTGGTATTTGAAACCACGGCCCTAGCTTCCCAATGTACAAGAAGTAATTCAAAGACTTTTCTATGGTGGCCGTCTTGGATGTCTCGTTTAACTTATTTTAACAAATTTGAAAACATTCATCTAAGAATCATCCATGTGACGGGGCGACTTTTTACGGCCGCCACACAGCATTAAACAAACGCTAGTGTGAATGTCAATATATACTGAAAAGAGATTCCTTGCCAGCAAAAAATACAAACAAGAGATAAAAGTAGCACACTCGGGTTTCATTGAGTTTGTTTATGAGAGTTAATGTCGAATGCAACACCTCTCTCGCCTCCTAGCACCGGCTTAAGCGATATTATACTTTAAAGCCACAAAGATTGGGCTTGAAGATTCCAAAGGACCAGTAAGTAATATCTAAAACATGCAAAATCTGTATATACAAACTTCAGAAAAAATAAACAAAAGAAAAGAACACATCCGAACAGGAAACGATAATAAAAATTAAAAATTAAAAAAAATAGTGGGATTTGAACCCACGGACTTAGCTTCCCACTGTACAAGAAGTAATTTAACGATTTTTCTATGGCGGCCATCTTGTATGTCGTGTTTACCTAAGTTTAACAAATTTGAAAAAAGAAATCACCCATGTGAAGTTTGGTCAAAATTGACCAAGCTGTTTCTGAGAAGAAGACTTTTAAAAAAAAAAAATCCTAGGTAAGTATTTGTAAAATACGTAAAAACACTTGCAAATTTGAAATTTGAAATTTGTTGTTGGATATTGAACGATAATAGAGTATGTTATCACCCTATCACGCATAGTTTTAAAATGTTATATTTCCGCTTTCAACATGTTCAACTGGAGGCATTTTATGATAAGTACACAGGTATATAGAGGAACGAGCATACATCTAACATAGGTTATAATTGACCTTCAGGCCTTAAACAATGCAAAGGCATACTAAAACAATACCACCACCACCACCACCACTAACAACAACAATTATAAAAGCAACCAAATCAATATTTAACAGTATCAACATAATAGAAATATTGTGGATGCGGAACTTTTCTAAATATCTAATGTTCTCTTCTTTCACAGCGGTTTATCTCAATCTGTATCTGCTGAACATAAACGGGTTGGATGAAGTTTCAGAGACGCTGAAAACTACCGGTTTCCTCTGGATCCAGTGGTCGGATGAGTTTCTGCAATGGGACCCAACGAGCTATGGAGGTTTACAATACTACCAATGGCCACAGGTAACTATCTTGCAATGTTTGTCCGTTCATTGTTGTTTCTTTTCATTTTCAATCTATTGTATTAATATAAGGTTTATAAATCAATGAAAAAATTAAACAATAAACATTAAAAATTAAATTATATAACAACACACTCCGTTTATGATTTTGTTGGAATTCCGAAATTCGTTCTGAAACCTTTCAATGCACGATTACTAAATAAGGAATATGCATAACATACTGTAATATAGAACATGCTTAAATAAAGCAACACTGCACAACAATACAGTAATGTATACTTTTGCTGAGTTATTTACACATTGACAAATGTGAATGTTAGCTTCCGTAAAAACAAAAAAAAAAAAACAACAACAAACACAAAAATAGAAAAACAAAACAGCGCCATTTGTTTATTTAAAACTTTTGCATAATACACATAATTACACTAAAAAAACGTTTATCAAAACTCTATCCAGTAGCTTGTTTTCAAATGAACAACATAGTTATAAGTAAGTGTAAGTATTAAAGTAAGTTATATCTATTATTATTTTTATTATTATTAATATTTGTGAATTTGTTAAGACAAATCTATATCTGTAACAAATATATATTTGTTTTCCTAGTGCAACATGTTAATAACCAAATAGTTCTTTTGATTGGTCTTAAGTGTTTGGAGTTGATATACCAAATAGCTATTTCACGGTTATTATTAGATGCATTATCATGTATGTGGTTATTTATAGTTGGACTTATTTACTATGCTTGTGAATATGACCAAGTCTATTTATTTTATTTTCAACTCTCAATTAGTGCTTGGGTGTTGCATGTGTTGTGTGCACGTGCATGCGTGCGTGTGATGTATTATCATAGTTACATGTTTATAATCGTATGGTTATTTGCAAATAATTACTACTTTATACATACGTTTCGCGACGTATCTCAGATGGAGTGCTTCTATTGTGCTTTGTACACAAATTTATTAAGTATTAACAGTTTTCCTCTTAGTTCGTTTATTGTTATGTGATATATCGTTTATGGTTTTTCTTTACCTTTACTTCCTTTAGTACTATGGATAATATCATTTCATTATTTATTCGATTCATCATCCTTTTACTACCATCATTTCTTTTGTTCTACTTCTTTCTTCACGTCTTAATCAGAGAGTCAACCACAAGCTGTAAAGTATGTGTAACCGTATGGCCATTCCCACAACTTTATGTATACGTGATTTTGAAACCCAATGGGTAATGACCTAATGTATTGGAGAATGGCCATAGGTACTTTTAACAACAAACTTAATCCGATTACTAGGAAAATGTGTTTTCTCAGTCACCCGTTTTATTTCATTAAACATTTGTTTACACTGATGCGATGCTTTCTTAGCAAAATTGTTTCCATTTCTTCATATTTTTTAAAATCGTTTTTAAACTTAGAATTTTCCATAGTTATTAGTCTACTTGTTCTCATGTCTGGGGATATAGAAATGAATCCAGGCCCCGACAACGAAACGCACAGTCTATCTATATTCCATTTAAATACGAGAAGCATAAGACATAAACTTGAATACATTAAGGACAATTTACTTGACTTTGATATTCTGTGTTTTACAGAAACGCACCTATGCGACAACGTCTCCAATGAGCCTTTAACTATCGAGGGGTATAGTAATATGTTTCGTAAAGATACGTCTGCACATTCTGGAGGCTTGCTAGTTTATACAGCTACTAACGTGATTTCAAGACGCGTACTGGAACTTGAATATGCACTTCCCACTACACTCTGGATAGAAGTAAAAGACAAAAATAAACGATTTTTAATATGCACCATTTATCGTCACCCAAATTCAAATATCAGTTTTTGGGATAATTTAAATATAAGCTTAGAAAAAGCATTTGAAATATCTGAAAATATCATCGTAATTGGTGATATAAATGAGAATCAACTTAATGCAGAAAACCATTATTTAAAGGATGTAATGCAGATAAATAACATGAAAAATATAATAACTGAACCTACTCGGGTAACAGATCATTCTTCTACATTGTTAGATCCCATTGTCATATCAGATTCATTGAAACCCTTCGATTCAGGTATTTTAAAAATACCACGTGATATAAGTGATCATTGTGGTACATACTTAAGTATCCAATACAGTTATAATATTCGACCGACTTATACCCGACGTGTATGGAATTATAAAAAAGCCGATTACGTAAAACTTAACGATCTCATTCACCAGGCTGATTGGTCCATTTTATACAGAGGTTCACCTACCGTAGCCTGCGAACATTTTACAAAAATGTTTTTAGAATTTGTTAAATTATGTATCCCTTTTAAAAATGTTACAATTCGACCAAATGATAAACCTTGGTATGATTCTGTAATCAGACGTGTCTCGAGACAGCGTGATCGCCAGAAAAAAAAAGCTACACGCACTCAGTCTTCCGTCGACCTGACCGCCTATAAACGCCTGCGTAATAAAGTCAACAATCTTAAAACACATGCGAAAGAACGCTTCTTTAGCAGTATTGAAGACACAATTACTGAATCATGTATCACTGACAGGCGAAAATACTGGAAACTCTTGAAATATTTTATTAAGTCAAATAAAAACGCTGAAACCATTCCTCCTTTAAAAATGACATTATCAAATGGCGATACGTCATTCTCAATAACTGACCAAGATAAAGCAAATTGCTTAAATGATTATTTTGTTTTAATAGCTTCAGTTGATGATTCAAATGTTGAACTACCGAATTTTATACCGAAAACTGGTGAAAAACTAGAAAATATTTTCATTGAAGAAAGCGAGATAGTAGATGTTATTAAGATTTTGGAGATACACAAAGCATGTGGGGAGGATGAAATTAGTCATAAAATGCTGAAGGAAACTGTATATACAATTTAAAAACCGTTACATATACTTTTTAACAGATCATTAAATGAATGTGTTTTCCCTGACTTATGAAAATGTGCCATGGTAATGGCATTGTTAAAAAAATCGGATCCTAGTATTCCTATAAATTATAGACCAATTTCGTTGTTGAGTTGTGTAGGCAAAGTCATGGAAAGAATAGTTTTTAAAAATGTGTATAATTTTCTACACATGCATGATCTTATCTTCAAGAATCAATCAGGTTTTATGCCTGGTCATTCTACAACCTACCAACTAGTCGATATGTATCATCATATATGTCAGGCATTCGATGCTAAACAATTTACGTGCATTGTCTTTAATGATATATCTAAAGCTTTTGACCGTGTTTGGCATAAAGGTCTCTTATTTAAATTAAAGCAACATGGTATTGATGGTAAGCTTTTATCGTGGATATCAGATTATCTTTCAAGCCGATCGCAAAGAGTGTGTGTAGGAACTTCATCATCAGCGTTAAAAACTGTAACTGCCGGGGTTCCCCAAGGGTCTGTTCTGGGGCCCCTTTTATTTTTAATATACGTAAATGATATTGCTGAAAGTATGCTTAGTATTACTCGTTTATTTGCTGATGATAGTTCGTTAGCAATTTCCACATCTAATATAGATGACATGGAAGGTATTTTAAACCACGACTTACACATGATTACTGAATGGTCAAACCAATGGCTTGTCCAGTTTAATCCCAATAAAACAGAAGCAATGTTCTTTTCTTTATCTGAAGATGATCGTCTCCCAGTTCTATACCTTAATAATATCCAGTTGACATTTGTTGATCACCATAAACATCTAGGTTTAACGCTTAGTCATAATGGAAAATGGCACGAGCACATCAAAAATGTTGTTGCTTCCGCAACAAAGGTATTAGGATTAATGCGAATGCTTAAATATAAAGTATCTCGAAGAACACTTAATCAGATTTATTTATCCTATATGCGTCCAATCTTTGAGTATGCTTCCATTACATGGGACGGTTGTACCTTATACGAAAAAGATACTTTGGAAAAATTACAATATGAAGCAGCCCGCATAGTAACTGGACTGACTCGTTCTGTATCCATACATCATTTATTAGCTGAAATAGGATGGATTTCTCTTTCCGATAGGAGAAAACTGCAAAAGCTTATTACAGTATACAAAGTTAAATATGGAACAACTCCAAACTATATCTCAAATCTGTTCCCACAATTGGTAGGATAAATGAGCTCTTACAACCTTCAAAATAGTGATAATTATGCCACTACTGTTCGTAGAACCGAAATATTTAATAACTCGTTTGTACCTTCATCTCTTAATCTCTGGAACAACTTACCAATAGATATACGCAATTCAGAATCTATATCGATATTCAAGAGGAAACTTTTAAGTTTTGTTTTTCCAAGCTCAAAAGTTCCTACACACTACTTAACTGGCCAACGAGTATTTGCTGTTTTACATGCCAGAATACGAAATTATTGCAGTAACCTTAATAATGATCTTTATTTAAACCATTTACGAGAATCATACAATTGCGATTGTGGTTCTGCAGTAGAAGACGCTGAACACTTTTTTTTCAACTGTATTTTATTTCGTACACAACGGGTTCGTTTGTTTCAGTCAACTCGTACATTTCACCCATTAAATTTAAATACAATACTTTTTGGTCGCGAACACTTGTCGGATGACGATAATCTAATTCTCTTCGAAGCAGTGCAAATGTACATAAGAGAAACACAGAGGTTTGCCTAGATTTAGATTTACTTTTGCAACTCATGCTGATTGACTCTCTTCTTTCGAACTTGACACAATCTCTATACTTCTTCTTTTTTTCCTTTTTTCTTCACTAGTTCCTAGTTTTTCTTTCTCACTACCTTTTCTCTATTCATGATATTATGTGCAAGTTATGTATATTTACCTATGTAATTGTCTAACTTTGTGTGTATACTATTTTGTCGGGAAGGGCATTAACTAATGTTGTAAGAACTTGTAGCCCAACCCTTTTGCGATTATATATTGGCAATAAAATATGTTTAAATTATCCAGGTGTTCAGGTTTTACAATAATGTATATGTCTCGATTTAAAATATATGTTTATTCAAGGGTTCTTTAAAATGCCCGTGATTATTTATGCGTAAAAGCAATTTGTACGTTATATATATACCTCCTCCCTATACGTTTAGAAGTGGCGTATATCTGTTGTAAACGTTGCCTGTTGATGTTTGATAGAAACCTAATGTGGTTTACAATGGAAGCCAATATGATTTGTTTAACAAATTATTTACTATCATCTGAGTAATCCAGCTGTCGGAAAAGCCGAAAACATAAACAAGACACGTATATGTTCACCACTAAACGAATGTCGACGAAACGTTACATATTTTATTTCATTACGATTTATGGAAACCAGACGTTGCTCTGAAGAATTCATACACCGAGTACAAGGAATTGGGAGTTAAAATGTTTTTATGAGCACAAATGGATCTAGAAAATACGAATATACTATCAGTTGTAGATTGGTATTTTTCCTTAATGTTTAATCCAATATCGCGATTTTCTCAACTAGGTGTTATCTCTAATTAACAATAACAGCAACGATTTGTTCTTCTCATTCAGTTTAGTAATACATTATTAAAGTAACTCTGAATTTAGGCTACACGTGTCTTCGTTAGCTTGGTGGACTGACGATATACTGGTATTTGTAACGGGAATCTTAATCCTTTTCCCCCGCTGAGTTTGGGTTGGTGTTCCAGTCTATCTTAACCCCCTCTGAGTTTGAGTTGATGTTCCAGTCTGTCTCAACCCCCGCTGAGTTTGGGTTGGTGTTCCAACATGTCCTGAAATATTATGTTAACGGAACTTAAACTCAGTATCATTCCATTTTACTTTAGACTAGAGCGAGAGTTCGATAACCTGTTAATCGTTATTTCTTTTTTAGTGTTTTGTTGTACACTTTAATGCCATTGTGTATATATAAAACATTCAAAATTAGTAACACTAAAACACTTTTAATGGATTTTCCTATGTCCGTAGCAAAGTTCCCATGACATATGATAAGGTATAACGTTAAGCATATTTATTTATAAATTTACGCACAAATATTGCCTTTTTTATTAATATAAAGATCAATTGAACGGAGTTCTGTTATAGCCTTGCTTTTGAAGATTTATGGTCTGTGACTTGAATTCCGATATAAGATCGATAAGGTAAAGACAATATATTCTACGCAGTTTTGTCGGATGTAAACATTTATTTTAATCTATAAAAATGAACAAATATTGCATTTTATATTTTCAAATTTAAATTTATTTTCTAACGATAGTTTTGATGACACATTAACTCCCATGCTTTATACTTATACAAAAAAAGTTATTGTTTTTTAAAATATTCTATAATATGTGTGTTCACAAATAGATACATTTAAATACCTTATTTTATTCCGTATGTTAGAAGATACCCTACCTTTTCGTTATTACATTCATGTATATCATCGAATGTTTCTTCCATGTACTGATTAGATAATGTTATGAAATTGTTGTTTAGATGATTTCCTTGTAAATGTTATAAGCCTGTACTTTTGAAAGCTTTCGAGTATCTATTTTAGCTAGTACACACGATAGCTAAGATTTTTTTTTATTTGTTTATAGCACTGTAAATGATAAGTTTCCACATTGTATTTTAACAAAATTACTCTTGTCATTTAGTATCCTTTCTGGTTCCAGTGTTTGTGAAAGGTAATCTGTTCAATGTATGATTTTCTGTTCTATATATATATATATATATATATATATATATATATATATATTTAGTAGTTTACTTAAAGGATTGTATCACAAGTTATATATCTTCCCAATGTAAAAACTATGTAACACTACTTGGTTTTACAGCGCACTGCATGTTTAGTGATTGACCCCTCTACAGTAAGTCATTACGCTTCACTTTTTACTTGTGCGCTGACTGGACTACCTCTTGGGACTCTATGATTGTACCTACTGAAACCCCAACTAAGGGAGGTGGGTGCATGAGCTTTCGTCCCTCGGGTTTTCTGTTCCTACCCTAGATTGGTTTTCTCTTTAGCTGCAACTACGATGGTTGTTCAGTACGATTCTGGATACATCCTGAGATGTTTATTATTTTGTATATGTTTCTTTAGTTAGTTTCTCTGGATGTGGACTTTATTGTTAGAGAATTCCATTTGATGGTATGTAGTTTTGTTTACACTGTCTTGTCTATTTGGGCGCTGAAGACAGGATAATAGCGAGGATTGTGCGCATATAAAATCGATTCAAGCTAACCAGTAGGCCTTATTGCCTACTGACCGTTCCAAGTCAGTAACCCTGTCTTCACCAACCTTTCTTTTGTTGTTTGTCTCTTTCATTGTATTATCAAGTCCTTGTTTGCAGTACAGTGCGGACATACGACGCCATTGCGTTCTGACGCTGTGGTTTCTATAGGACCCTATATCTCATTTTTGCATTTGAATAAGATCGGACTGTGTACATATATATGTTTACAGGTACGATGCACGTGGCTAATTTTGTTATACTTATTTAAGGTTTTTCAGTCTACTTGCTCTGTGGATATAACAGACTTTCCATTTGATATCCAGACATGCGAACTAAAGTTTGTCGCATGGAGTTATACGAAGAGTGAGGTGAGTTACTAAATATCAAAACAATAAAAAAAACATAATAATAAGACTTATATAAATAGAATATATGTCCATTGGACACGGATGCAATGCTTTAGCTTGTCAGATACATATCGTTTCCCTGTCTGTTAGTAAGAACATGTTGCTCTTATGTAGCTGTTAGGGTTTATGAAGCTTGAAAGCTGTATGTAAGCTATTGTGTGAGAAATAACTAAATTGGCAAAGTAAGAAACGTAGGTTAAGGTTTGTTTTGACAAATGTGTTAATAGGAATATAATGGTGTCATATATATTAAGTGTGTATGAAGTAATTTAAAAGCTGTATGGCTGGCAATCAGTACTGTTATTCATTCGATCTTTGGAGATCGCTGAGCCAAATACTTATATTTAATTATCGGTGGTACTTTTTCATTTTTGTTTTCTTACTTCATTTTCGATTCAGTGGTTCCACTACTCCGGCCGATTAAAGGCTCTGGGTATTGTTTAACCACTTACAGGATATGTTGTCTGCTTTTTAATTTAGTCTTTTGACTGTTACTTGTGATATGCAGGCTTCATAACCGCTGCTCCCAACTAAATTTCACTATGTTTATTTCGCTCTTAGGGACATTTCATTTTATTAGATACTGGGACCATACGCCGTACGACATGGGGAAGCAATAAACTCCATGTCCACCGCCATATGCATGCCATCTTCGGGATGGTTAAAATTGTGTACTATTGATTTTATAAATATTGAGTTCTGCTCAACCCGGGGCTAGAGGGCGTGAGCGGTAGCTAGCATATTTCACTTCCGCTCATGAACAGTCTCAATCAAACCGAGACTGCAATATTTCGTATGTGTCGTTTTCGGCCGTTTCGTAAGGTCCATTATCATACTCTTTTTTAAGTATCCGGGTAATGGACTCAACTTAAATAAACAAAGTGCAAACAAAAGGTGAAGGTCATTCATATTGACCTGCTTTTGGTACAAACGTACTACTGTCATGTAAGTGTAAACATGTATGAAATTTGAAGGCTATACGCCTTCCAATGTAGGAGAAATGAACTTAACAAAAACATAACGGACGGACTAATGTTACACTATATGCCCACTCCATTTTCGTGGCAGGGCATAACAAATTCACGAACGGTAAAGTGTGTGTGCGCGCGTGCGTGCGTTTATGTGTGTGTGTGTGTGTGTGTGTGTGTGTGTGTGTGTGTGTGTGGATTGATGCATGCATTAATAGCAATGAATACTTATATGTTTTGTCAACATTTAGTAAAACAGTGTGCAGACTAAAACTTTCTTCCAAATATATGATTATTTCATTTCACATTCATAGTATATCACAGTGTATTGTATGTGTCAAGTGAACGTTACATGAATAGTATATTTCAGTTTAACAATGTTTAAGGATGACATGCAGAGTGATTCGAAGGGCATAGTGTTGGACGAGTACGAGTCTAATTCGGGATGGAATGTCCTTGACACGAGCTATAACGTGATTGAAGAATCTGGCGTGGCATCCGTGATATTTACGTTACAAATACAACGGAAACCCATGTACGTTATTCTGTCAATTGTTTTGCCAATCATTATGTTGGCAGTTCTGAATATTTTCGTGTTTGCTTTACCGTGCGATAGTGGAGAAAAAGCAAGCTAGGCCATCACAGTTTTCTTGGCATTTGCTGTGTTTCTGACAATCATTTCCACCACGTTGCCGGACAATTCAGAATCTGTTGCCATCTTTTCTGTTTACGGCATCATTCAAACGGTGCAGAGCACTCTGATCACTCTCCTCGCATTAGTAATGATTCGGTGTAACGCGTTTTCCGAGGACGAACCTGTTCCAAAATGTTTGATACTGCTGATGAGATTTGTGACATGCAAACCATGCAGAGAGAAACGAGGAAAGGGCAAAGTACATGATGCTGATGAAGCTTTGAAAGCCAATGTTAAATTCGTTTCTACAATAGAGAACAAAATTGATGTAGAAGATGAAAAAGTTATGAAAGAGACAGTATATACGTGGAAAGTTGTTATAAGCGCTCTTGACAAACTTTTTTTCTGTCTGTTTTTTGTAATTTTCGTAACATCAACTGTCGTTTGCTTTACTGTTGCTTCACATACTGCTAATTGAACGTTAAAGTACATGTGTTATAGACGAACTAGAGAATGCGATCTCCAAGTGTTAGCTTACGATTTAAACAGAGGAGGTACCACTGTATTTTATATAACCACTTACAATATATATCCGATCCGATATAAGATATTATCCAATAACTACATAAACGAAAAAATCAAAAACAAACATGAATATAACTTAATAATCTATTATCAATATATGAATTTTTCTAGGTGCTGCTGGAGCATCAATTGATTTTTAAATATAATGAATGGAATTCATAAGCTAAAATGCGTAAAGTTTTACTTCTCGAAATTGTCATATAACCCAAAAATATTATTTATTTACTATGGATATTTTCTCGGTAAAAAACGAAATGGTCAAGAAGTTATACTTTGAAGTTTTAAACCGGAATATACATACAACTATTAACATACATATATTGCTAAATGGATACACATTGCATACATTGAAATCCAAAGGCGTTTTTAAATTTGAACCTTAATTGAAAC
The DNA here is from genome assembly GCA_037043455.1 of Cyrtodaria siliqua. Classification (NCBI taxonomy): domain Eukaryota; kingdom Metazoa; phylum Mollusca; class Bivalvia; order Adapedonta; family Hiatellidae; genus Cyrtodaria; species Cyrtodaria siliqua. Next base: position 21,337 of record JAWPHD010016955.1, on the reverse strand, counting down.
AGAGATGATATAGTTCATTACAGAAAACGTGCAGAACTGTATAATAGCGGCGGATATACTCAATACATAATGTAATGCAGACATTTTACACGGGTAATTTGTTATATTCATTCTCTGTTATTTTGCGTTCAAATTAAAAACAGTTTTTGGGTTTAAGTTGTTTACATGTGCCTCTACCCAGTGATATACACATTGTCGATTCACACGTTTAATACACGTCGCAAAACAAATAAAAATGACCGCCGTTTTTAAATATATTACAAAATAAAGAACATTGCATCGTCTGTTTTTAGTTGTATTATAGTCTCATATGCAAGCTCCTTGGGTTGACCTCTGTCACGTGTTTCCCCAACACACCACCTCCTCCAACCACACCCCCGCATCCTGAACCATTGTTTTAATAGTTATATATTCGTTGTCAAGTCATAAAGACGTCTGGCTTCCTTGCATCTCTTATTTCATGTACGATCAAATAACATCACTTGATACACACGGAACACGAAAACTGGTTCCAGCTTTAACCTCAAGTTTCATGCACGATCAAATGATATACTGTCAACCCATTGGATGAATTCAAGTAAAGCAACTTCATGTCCCATTTGTGCATATTGTTGCATATTAAATATGCATATGATATGTTAATTTGTCATATCATTTATTAATTTGAATATAATATAAAGTACCACCCGAGTTACTCATTTGGCATTCGTGACTTTCTTTACGCCACCATACAAACGAATATAGTCGTAATACTTTGCATTTAAGAGGTAACATAATCTGTATACCCAAGTGTACTAAATATAGATATTAAAATCGAAAGGAAAAGCGGCATTCAAGGACGACAGTAAACCACAAACACACAATAATAAAAGGTTAAAGAAGACATCACAAACAAAAAAGGGTTGATAATAGGGCTACCGCCTTGGAACGGTCAGTGAACAAAAAAGGCTTTGGGGGTTTAAACCAGGTTCTAGGGTGCACCAAACCTCACACTAACCCTACTGTCAACCCAATAAAACGGGACAGTATAAATAAAGAAATCCCCGCCATGAACTATTCTCTAACCAACAAGGCAGCATTAATAGGCAATATAAGTAAAACACAAAGATGCTCGTGTATATATAAATACAAAAAAAAAAACACAAAGAAGGTACTCAGTGACTTGGCAAAAGCCAGAGCAACATGAGAATAAACCATTGAGGGCACGACAAGACAATACCGCAGACAAACATCAAACATTACCGTCCTTTTGGGCTTAATGTATACGTCATCATAGAGTCCAAAGCCCGTCCGGTCATCGCACAATCAAAGAGGAAAGCATAGTGGCGAATTGTAAATGGGTCCACCACCAAGATATACTCTGCTATCTCTGTTACTCATTTCAACAATTTCTGTAGCGTATAAAATCATATTTTCTAGTAGATGCAAATCGACAAAAACACACCCTTTCAAAGTGTGATTGGAGTAAATGTGTTAGTTCATTTAAGATTTTACTCATTCCATTAAAATAACATTGTATTATTACTCTGTTATCTTGTTAGGGGTCATATTCAACACTTCGTTTAACGTATAAGATCACACACTTATGTAATATATGTATGTGTTTGTATGTTTGTGTGCGTGATAACAAGAAAACGCGTTCATTTAAAGAGTAACCTTAATAAAAGAAGTCAACTGTTGTTTTTGTTGGTCTTATTCAAAACTTCCTATAACGTAAAAATACTTATATATATGTAATGATGTAGATGTAATACCACAAGAAAAATGCCCTATTCAAAATATAATTAGTTTAAATGTGTTCGTACATTTTAGATTTCACTTATCCTGTAAACGGAACTGTATTACATTGTTATGATGTTGAAAGTCCTGTTTAACATAAATGTTCTCATAACGTAGGCAAAGCCCATTTATATGTAAAATACCATAAATACAATATGCCAAATTGCCAAAGTTATAATCGTCAGCATATTTATAGTGGCATGTGGCATTTTATTTTGAATCATTATCTTCATTATCTTTGTATTTGAATTGACGTAGCAGTTATATATAGGTCATTAATGCTTCCTCCTTGTGACAATACATTGGAAAACAAATCGGTTCATACGTTATATAAAATTACTCGTTGTCATTGTTTTACACACGCATTGGGCACTTTTAAATGCAAAATATGTTGTTATTACATTCTTACAGTACATAATATTAAACATTTCAAGTTATTAAAGAACAAGTACAAATAAATATACTATATACCGTCGGATTATTGGCGAAATATAAAGAAATTAACTCTCCAAATAACGGCACAATTGCACTGTGACCTATTTTAGGTGCGCGACACACCGCTATCCCAAGATGTATTCACATACCAAGTTTGGTATCTCAAAGTTTTATAATATTGAAAATATGGCCCGGACAAGGATTTCGGAAGGACGGACGGACGAACAAACCTATAGCCCCCCCCCCCCCCACCCCTCCGGGACCGCTGTGGGACTAAAAATGTGTATGCAATAAAAAAGTTATTATATTTGTATTGGGGTATATGCACTCCTAAAGTCGCGCAATAATAATACTCGGAAGAACGAGTGCCAATCCCAATACAAATATAATAACCTTTAAGTATAACCTCGTTTTAGCGTATATTTTAGGTGTGTTTTAAACGTATTTAGGTTTCATAGGATATGTATAAGCATATAATTTGCATATAAATCATCAAAAAAGAGAAGCATAATTATGTGCTATGTGTTTCATGTGATATTCATATGAAGTTCATCTGATTTCTTTTGTATATTATTATCTGGCAATTTGCATACATGTCCCCCATATGCACCATAGACTCTCATATCTGCTCGACAGCGTGAGCTCGAGGGCTGATATGAGTCGATTGCAGATATGTGGGCAGATAAGAACATTGCCTAAGAATAACTTGATTTTCTGAAGATTCTAAGGATTTTATTTTGCTTTGCAAAATTCTGCAATTGCATATAGTATAAAACAAAACGGCGCATAAGTAGATATCAAACACATGAGTATTTATTAAATGTTTACAATAACCTGCAGAGAAAAGTACGGAATCCGATGTACTCTTAATACGATCTCGCCGTCTGTTCTGAAAACAGAACAACGATTGGTAAACTATTTTTGATTTACCACGTCGTTCGAAACTGAACTTGTCTATGAATGAAACAGTTATTAATATATTTCTGAGTATCTGGTTTATACGCAGAACAATCTGTCTACCTTCTGACATGGACAACTTTGACAGATACACATACAATTCTACATGAAAAACAACTCCGTTCATCGACATTCCCAAGCCAGTCGTGGAACAATTTTAAGTCACGCATTTTATTGTTGTTGTTTTCCTTAGTATTTGGGGTTTTCCACTTCGCGGATTAACTAAATTGGATCGTGGTGTTTCTATCTTGTTTTTCGATGAGACAATCTAGCATTACAATTCGTTTAGCAAGTTCCCTCGGCCACTTTGTTGAAACTGCGTCGATAGTAATACTAGTGTTACCATAAGCGCGGAAAGGATGTGGTCCGCGAGTAAGATCTCGGGCAGATATAGAAGTTTCGGGTGGATATAGGGACAGATATAGAAGTTTCGGGTGGATATAGGGACAGATATAGAAGTTTCGGGTTGATATAGGGGCAGATATAAAAGTTTCGGGTGGATATAGGGCAGATATAGAAGTTTCTGGTGGATATAGGGACATATATAGAAGTTTCGGGTGGATATAGGGACATATATAGAAGTTTCGGATGGATATAGGGACATATATAGAAGTTTCGGTGGATATAGGGACAGATATGAACATTCCCATATCATACACAAACATATTATCACATATTGTCTAATGATTTTAAGGATTTCATTTTGTTCACCAAATTCCACTCATGCATATAGAATAATAATTATGGACCGTACCCCACCAATATTTGTTTTAATGAAAACATAATTCAAGATAAAAAAAAGTATGTTCTAATGCTCAACTTTTTTTAAAACTTGTATATGACAAGGTCCTATGACATATCTTTCAAAACAAGTAAAAATTAAATCAGTTATATATCAACATCTTATCAGGCTTCTAATGATTTTTTATTAAAAATTCCATTAATTACACACATTTTGGAGTTATTTTTACATTTTCACTGTAAAATACTGTACAAACAATTTTGACATAGAGATCAAATATATAATTTGATCTGTATCTACTTTTTTATATATGTATTTCAGTATTGAAAAAAAATTAGTTTTTTCTATAGCAAAAGGTAAAATGCTACTCAGAGCTACCTATACCACCTATTTTATTAACAACAAAAAGTGATCACAAATGACGGGGAAAAATATGAAAAAAAACTTTTGCTTAAAATTTGATACATTACCTTCTTAAATCCTACATTATATCCATATCTACGAGAACGCAAAAACTGAAACAATTATGTTGTCAAATAAAACTATGATTTAAAAATAAATTCTTAGAATTGAAAATGTCAAAACTTGCCCAGCCAACATCCTTAAGACGTTTGCAAGTGATTATGACCATGAATCTTGCGAAGTTTGTGAATCACATCACCATAGAAGTCGGGTTGTGATAGTCCTTGTCGCAGAAGAGTTCTTAAATTACTTTTATTTTTTAAAAGTAGATCATGGGTATGGTAATACAATTTTTCAAATGTTTTACGAAGTTTATGGTAAGTGTAGCTCTAATGGAGCAGCTTCTTAGTTATACAAAGATTACGAATATTAAAGTCCTTAACTCGACTACAAGCTCTAGAAAAACGAATTTGTTGAGAAACGTCGACCCCATAATAAGCAGCTCGAGAACATACCCATCTTATAGGGGATAATTAACAATATCAAAATTAAAATATTCCCGCAATTAAAATCAATTCTATAATGTTTGATCAAGTAGCGACACCGGGGTCAAATTTGACCCCATCCCAGGGTTTACATGGTAAATTCATGGTAAATTTGACAAATTTTGCTCTCCCACTATGGTCACTGTTTACACAGAGTTAAAAAAGCAAGTGTTGTCAATGGTCAAAGTTATCGATTGTGTCATTTAAAACCATCTGATCCCTTTGTTTTCAGCTATGCAAGTTATCCGTCGTCGTCTCTTTAGTCTTGTTAAAAGGATATTGCCGTTATTTTTCAATAAACTTGGCTAGATAGTTTATTTTATTGACAGCTCGGACAAGTTCAACAACCAGTTCAGTAAGGCCAGATTTATGGCTTTGATATATTGAAAAACTCTATATGTTACTTTGTTAAATATGTGGCAGCTTCATTTTTCATCTGATTTATACTAAACACTTTCAGAATGTTAGTTTTAATAAAAGCTGGGACAAGTTTAAAAAAGAGCCATGTTTGACTCACATTCATTCCTGTCCCTCAGGCCTCCCGCTTCTATCTACAACCCCATCATTATTTTTTAAATAGTTGATTTTGTGAAGTTATAATGGGATAAATTCAAAAACTACACATGTCAGACTAGAAACAGCAGAGTCTGATCACTAAACTTGGCCAAATTGTTTAACTCGGACAAGTTTGAAATCCATTCATATCTGATTAGTAACGCCAGAGGTATTGCCCTTGATTTATTGCAAAATGATATATTTTTATTTGTAAAATATTTTGCTACTTCATTCTTCATATGATCTTTACCAAACTTGTTCTGAATGTTAAAGTTAATAATAAAAACTTGGACAAATTTGAAAAACAGCCACCAGACTTTCATTCGTCCCTCCAATCCACATCGCACTCGGCCCCAAAATACCTAGTCTCGGCCTGCCAAGACCGTATCATGCATATGTCTTACTTGTATATATCGGTCTGGGAAGATTAGGCCAATTAAAGTGCAAACTAACGATTAACCCAATTTATTTGCGCTTTACTAAACACCCACCCATCCACAATTCGTTTAGCATATTTTATTTTATTATTATTTAAGTTATTTCGGTCATCTGGTCATAGAACAAAGTGGACTATATTAAAAAACTAGCCATATCAGACCTTAAACATCAGAGTTATGGCCCTTGAATTTGAATTATTTTAAAATGTTTTTTTTTAAAATCCAGCTTCTTCTTTTTCCATCTGATATTTGCCAAACTTGTTCAAATGTTTTTTTCAATAAAAGCTTAGGCAGTTTGAAACAGCCATATTGGACACTCCTTCCCATCTCCTTCCTATCACCACCGCCATATTTTTTAGATCATGCAAGCTTCGTTGGTCACTTGATTTCCACCAAATGTGTCAGAAGGTGTTTATCAACGAGATAAAATCATTGTAACTCTTTAGTTAACGGACACACTACATCAAGTAGAGCGATACAGGCGTCTTGGTCCTCTTGTTGTTATATGTTCCTCCTCTTCTGGAGAACTGTCGTTAAACCGTAATTGCACATCATCACTGTATGATGCGTTCACGCGAATGAAACGTTTGGTTTTATAGTAGCAACTCGTACTCAGCTTTCCTAACAGTATTACTCGTATATTGTATATTGTTATTAGCTCGACTTTTTCGCGAATGTACGAATGCGAAGCATGAGTGAAAATATTGAAGTTTGATCACTTCGAGATGAAATGAAATCTGTTATTCACGACAAAAAATTGTTTTCTTTTTATTTCATGCTTTGTAATCAAAGTGTACTGCAGTATACAGAAAAATAAATAAAAAGTTTAAGTTGGCTTAGTATGATAAAATTGCAGTTTTTAAATCCCCATAACTTCTAAACTACTTAACCGATTTCAATAATCTACGACTCATTTTCTTAGTTATTTTCAATCTAATGATATAACTTTATAACAACATCTGAAAAAAACGTAGTTTTTGAAACTGACATTTTTAACTGTAAGTGACAGCAATTCTGAAATACTAGACAAGTTTTAAAAACTATAGCTCAATTTCTTAGTTAGACCATTTACAGTCGAATGATATATATTGAACAGTTATTTTCTAAACAAATGAAAAACAAATTGCTTTTTGATATAGAAAAAAAGTAGTTCCGGCAGTGAACAAATAAAACTCTATATATCACAGGTATGAAATACCACTTTTATTTCATTGCTAAAATCCACTATTCACTGCTAAGCATAAAATAAATGCTCTTATTTTAACAAATTTATGGCCAATTTTATACTTACAAAATTTGATTAATAAGTGCAAATACCTCTGTTATGCAATTAAACAAAAATATGCCCTTCAACATAGTTTTGCAATAAAGAACCGAGGCTTTGAGAGTCTAGCATCTGCACCTACAGGCGGTGCTTTTTGTTTTTATGCCCCAGCCACCGCAGATTGGGGAAGTAGCATATAGCGTAAGGGTTGAACGTTCGTAATTCCGTCCATTCAAATCCGGACTGTAACAATGTTATGGACGGTAGAGTCTCAAAAATGTTTGATAGAAATATTCAGTACAAAACCATTCAACTCTCTTTGGTGCTCAAAGGTCAAACTCGTGTCCGGGCCATAACTCAGCAATGCATGATTTCGATTAAAAAGAAATGTGGATTATATGGTTATGGTTATGAAAACACAGGTTCATAACATGAACACGATGTGTCGCATACAACTCTCCCCAACCTAGGGTCGAAGGTAAGGTCGCTGCAAAGGTCAAATTCATGTCCGTGCCATAAATCAGTAATACTTGATTGTATCAAAACGATATTGGCTAAAAAGGTTCACCACATAAGTACAATTTGACATGTACAACCCCTACTAGCCCAGTATCAATGTCAAGGGCACAGAGAAGGTCAACATGCGCACATGTACAGCCCATATCTATGCAATTAATGATTGGATCCTAAAGATTTAAAAATTGACGGTTTAATCACACAGAGAAAGAGTGTCGCATATTACTCCCGTCATCAAAGTTCAAACGTGTCCGGGATATAACAATGCAATGAATAACTGGATCAATATGATATTGGGCAGATAAGTTCACAACATGAAGAACAACTCCCGCCAACCTAGTGTTAAGGTTGCAGTTATGGTCAAAGGGCAACGTACATCCTGGGTTCATGTCTGGTTAATAATTCAGCAATTAATGATTTGCCAAAAGAAATGGTCAGAAGGGTTATCCACCTGGAGACACAGTGTCGCGTAGAATTTCGGCCAAATCATCCCTTATGTTACAAAGTTGTGACCCTTGATTATGTAAAACAAACGATGAATTTCAGTTTGTTTCAATACAATACCTTGACTAAACGGATTTTATTTTTTGTGTTTACATGACATTCCCTGGTTATAGCATGTGGCAACACTAGAGCTAGCCGGGTCACACTTTAACAGCTCATGCTTGGCATTGTGAAGTGTGTTATTATTGGAATTATATTACATGTACCGAAATGTATACTGAAACGTTCACAATCGTCTACGATCATCAATTCATAATTATGTTTTACCCCGATTAAAAAGGAATTTTCCGTTATAGGGGGCTATATACGTTTCCCTTTGTCACGTCAAATATATATTCGGTATCAATACATAACATGCCATGTGTTAGTTGCATAACTCCTGACAAGGTTATGCTCATTTGTGTGTGCCTAAATAGCATGGCATGTTCTTAGCTTTGAGAATCATAGCTTTTGTAGTGTGTACCTACCATGGAGCTACGATGACATCCTTTATAGAATAGGTAGATATCAGGTTTCTGAAGACATCAAGAAATGCCTGCATAAACAACCGCCTTATTTCAATAGAGTAAAACTTAAATACAAAACTCATCAAAGAGAACAATATATCGTCGATCTAGGCATTTTTTGTACGAATGGCGACATTTATTTTCTGGATTGTGTACGTTTAAAAATATCTTGCGCTGTCTCGTTCCATAATTGCAAACTTAAACCGCCCACAACTGTCATAATAAACAACGTTAACCGGAAAAAGTCAGGCCTGTGAGTAGTGCGGGGTTAAGTTCCCAAATACTGAACGAGACGTCACACGAGAACAAGAGTTTTCGAACGTAAACAATGAACATTTCTGAAATTAACAATTGCTTACAAAAACCGAATATATTGGCGTGTCATTCTTCTTTTTGGTGAGTTTTATGCATGCAGGTGTGTAATTTAAGGTTTATTCTATTAAAATACTGCAGTTGTTTACGTAATGCAGGCATTGCGTGATGTCGTCAGAGACCTCATCGGAAAAGTGCGTATGGGGGGATCCTACTAATAATTCTAAAACAAGGAATCATGGCTCTATAGTAGGTACATACTACTATAAGAGCCATGATTCTCACGTCTAGGCATGCACTTAGATATCACTTTGTCTGTCATTGTCGTTGTCACACTTCCATTACCGCTCAACTTGTAAAAGATGGCTCAAAACCTCTTTCCTTGGTGAGAGTAAGACTCATGTTGATTTTGGGAACAGTTGGTCAAATATGGAAGTCACTGTTATCCGATAATGAACATTCGTTTCAACTGAATAACATGTGAAGGCACATGGTCTACAAATTTTATAACTTGATTGTCATTAATGAGAGGATGACCCATATTGATTTTGTAATGAATTGATGTATCAATAAAATACTGATGCCCCTTGAATAATATTATCGGTACAAGGTGCACCGTAATTAACTAAAAAGGCCAATAGGGCTTGTGCCATTGTCTCTTGTCCGTCGTCCGCCCGTCCGCCCTCCGTTAACGTTTACATGTCAAAACTCCATCACTTTTATTTTGCATCCGATCTTTATCAAACTTAGCCAGAGTCTATATATATATAAGAGCTCAAAAGCGTTAATCGGATCTTTACCAAACTTTGTTAGTTCTTAATATCAATGAACGCGTTGACAAATTCATTTTTATCAGGTTGACTTACTTGAATTTACGAAATAATACATTTAACACCTATTTGACCATAGACCGAGATGTGTTATTTTAGGTCTGTGGTTTAACATAAAAATAGGTCGATTTGGTAAAATGGGATGAATGTGTATTGAGGTTCACTTTGTAAATAAGCATACAGTTCAAACACCGCATTGACTCGAGTTGTTACTATTGTATTTAAGAAATGATTTGGTAAATGGAGAAGTTAAATAATCATAATATATCGATCATAATACAACCACGAACGAGAAACCGTAACAACAAACAAATCTTGAAAAAAACAGTAACGAAACTTTTATTTCGTTTTATTGTGTTTTTCCAGCCTAAATTATCATGGTATTTTGTTCGAATAGTGTTATTTTTTTAATTGAATCATTTATACTGACACGCAAAAGTATTACAAAGCCTAAATAATTTAAATAGTAAACACTTAATTTCGCGTACTGTTACAGAGAAATTCCAAAGTGTTTTGCAGATAAATGGTTTCGGTTAATTAGACAAAGGTAAAAACTGTTCTGTAGTCTACTTTTTAATCACAGTACGTTTGTTACACAAATTCCGATTTAAAAAATGAGTCATTTCAGTAATGTATTTAATGTAAATCGAATTCAACATTTATCAATTATGAAACTTTGAAGGGGTAACACGCAGGTATGTTATGTGTTATTTTAGTCTTCTTTGCAAAACGAAATTCCTTATATATCCCTATATCATTCGATTAACAGAAGCATATTATACAAGCACTATAGAGCGGCAACTCCGATGAAGCGTTTCGTTTTGCGTTTTGCGTTTTAGAATATATCCCGAAAAACGTTATTTGAAGTAATTAGTAACCCAGATAGCAAGTCCAATGTTGTACACTTCGTTGACCCAACGTTAATATTCACTGTACCCCAACGTCATTTTGCTCATCGGCACAACGTTGGCCCAACATGGTGGTCAAGCGTTGGCCCAGCGTTGGCGTACAATTTTACATTCATTTAATTTGATGCAATGAAAACGAAAATGTATGTTTTCATTAGGCAACGTTGGGCCAATGTTGGACCAACACGTTGGCTAACTGTTATCGTTACAACACTAGGCCAGCATTGGCCTAATGTTTGTTCACCGTTGGTCCAACACGTTGCTACAAAATATTTTTTTAATTAGGGTTGTTCTAATTTTATCACTACAATCAGTGTTTACTCGTAAGGTAGCACAGTACACGGTAATATGACCTGCAAAATAAACAAACACAAATCATAAGTCCAATACTAATTGTTTTATTTCAGGTTATTAAAACCACATATTTGTTTCACATATCAACAGTTTGTGATTATTTCTTCAAGTATGAACATTACAAGTCCAAGAACCAACATGTATATTTTTACAAAGTCCCAGAAATGTAAATAATTCCAAAAGTTATAAGTCCAAAACTCGTTGATTTTATTAAAAATCGAAAATTAAACCAGAATTCAATGTTAGCTAATGAACATGCATGCACTGAGGGGGTCAAAGCATCGACCTAGAGTATCATATATCAAACATACTGAATAAAGAACTTGAGTTTCGATGGTAACCACCATCTGGAAGCCATTATGCTCCAAAATGAAGACGATTATACAGAACAAATAGCAAGTTAGAGAAGCATTAATAAATATAGAATAATACAATTAATGAACATTTAAAATAATTATTAAAAAAATGTGAGCAGAAAATAAATGATAGATTTTTTAAAGTATATATGAAGAATAATAATATCATAACATTGTTTAGAAAGAACATTAAAACAAAAGAGATTAGGGCTTTACAATCCTTTAACATCTAGGGTCATATTGGGTAGGAATGGTGATAAGCAAAACATGACAATGAAGATGATTACCGGTAATGAATGTCATGTTCTAAATGTTAAAAATAATCCATATATGGTTGGACAAACACGTTGGCCCAACGAAGGCAGACCAACGTCCTGCCAGAGTCTAAATGGCTTGCGTTGGCCCAACAATGGCCCAAGGTATACACACTGATGTTACTTTTACAATGTTGGCCCAACATTGGTCCAACGTTGTACAACCAACGTTAACGTTGAACCAACCGTACAGCCATTAACCAACGTTGGCCCAGTGTAACTTGCTTTCTGGGAAATGCCCCCTCCAATAAAATATTCGCAAATGGCGTGTCGAAGGTCGAAATTGTAAAAACTGGAATTACAAAATAATAAACTGTACTTTTGAAGAAGCTGGTATAGATGTGTTACAATTAGAAACTAATATAAAAATCATAAAAGCTGGTGTGTGTAATTATATGTTTGATAAACTCAGAGTTGATTGTTCAATGACGTCAATAGAGAAAATGCGCGTCAAGCTGCAGGTCGCAATGAGTTTAGAACCTATAACAAGTTTAAAACAAGTTTTCAAACTAAAAGGTATATAAAAGGTATTATGTACGTCGACACATACGTGCTTATTCTAAATTTCTTTGTGGTGTTGCACCTACTCGAATCGAAACTGGAGAGGGAGATCAAGTTAAACGTGACGTAAAGAACTAGTTTTCACTATAAAAGTGTTGTCGAAAATGAGGAGTACGTACTCTTGTCATGTCCATTATACGGATATATTACAAATGTGTATTTCGAGCAGATATATGCAAATATATCTGATCTCAGATATAAATACATTTCATAAAATATGTACTTTATATTAAGCTGCTATGACGAACATTTTATGAGGTTATCTGCCAAATTCCGCCATTAAATTTCAAGAAAAACGATTATTATACTGTTTAAATGATATCTTAAAACTGAAAATATGTATATAGGATCTGATGACAATGTACTTTTAGATCTTTACGCTCAGTCATTTTATTTAAAGAATATTGAACAGTTTTGTAGTATTTTAAGAGCATTTAGAGCATTAATAGCATTATAGCAACATCAATGGATGAATTTAATTAGCGTTGTTTCATGTAAATACATGCAGTATTGCATTCATTATACATGATTCGATAAACGTTTAGTTAGAAATAAAGCATTAATTTTGCTTGCAAGGTATCGATATATAACTGACAGTTTAACATTTAAATAGTCTCTCATAGTTATATGTAGAGCCTCTCTGATTGCTTTTATAAATATCATGTAAACTTCTTGATACTTTTATTTGTAACTGTATGTTATAAGAGGTTAGACAGAAATAAAATATTTGTATTGTTATGTGTATTGTATTGTATCGGTAATTTGGAATTTATTCAATGTATAGCGTTATAGCGTTAAGTGTTAAATTCTTTAAATAACGAGAAAGGAAACATATTACAAAGATTTTATGTACTTTTGAAAATCAATTTTGAAACTCGTTTTAGATTGATCAATTAATTCTTGAATGGAAGAATATCGGCCATTAAACCTATAACGTCACTTTGGTCGATTTTATAGTTGATTATTATCTTAATAGCCTCTCATTTATACTTCTTTACACTTGGTATTGAAACGTTGTCCACAAAATGTCCATAAAATGTCCATAAAATGTCCCTATATCACCATGTCATGAATACACCATCAATATATGTATATATATCCAACACCTATCGAATTGTAATTGAAATTAGTAAGATTTCAAACAAGATGACAGAGGAATACAATTTCGTTTTAGCATATGTGAAATCTTTAAATGGGCGCGCGTGTTATTGTCGTTATTTGTGCTTATTTATTTATGTTGAATTAATTTGAATTATATTTATAATCTCACTAACAGCTAAGGTCATATGGCAATTTTCGTTTACGGGTGGGCCCCAGGGTAAAACCACTGACGTTTCGAAAGCTATCTGGATAGCTTCCTCATATAAAGATTCCTAGGCCCATGAGGCATCAAATCCACAGTGATGAGGGGCATTTCAAGTCAGAGACTCTATCCAATCGGCTACGGACGTCCCTTATTTATGTTGAAATGGCCCTCCATCAACAGGGTAGTAATACAATGGCGTTTACAGAATGTGTGAAATATTAAATGAACTAACATATACAGTAGACCCTTGGATAGGTGCGTGTTAGCCTCTAGGAAATACTTGAAAAACTGCATACTACTTATATAGAAAATAAAGTCAAGCATGCATACTTATAATACGAGTGGTGTACGCTTATTTATATTTAGATGAATAAATGATTGGACGAATTCAAAACAACAAATGTTTGCTAAAATACGATGATAATTGATAAAAAATGAAACGAATTTGCGTTTTCCGAGAAGACGATTGAAATGTCCTTTATGTTGATACATGTTTAGAAACGACGTTCAGCTCCATATAAAATTATTGTTTTGGAGATTTTTCTACAGTGTATTACATGTTTTTAACTTTAGGTACGCTAGGTAACTCTTTAGTATTATAATCAGATGAAATCCACATATTATACACGGTTAGCCCAAGAATTGTACACATCATCTGTTCATACAATAGCTCAGTGGTTACGGAGGATTTGTCTTTTTAAATGTCTTTATGTTGGTAGTTTTTATTAGATGCAAACATCTTCTATAATATATATCGTTTATACTTTTATATATTTTTATTTTAATGATTACTATGCATGCTTTTAAACCAATAATTAAGGACTCTACATTTAATTTGCAGTTAAAAGGGCGTGATACCAGGTTCACCATATAACAAACAGCTGGGATAATACAATTTTCAATACCACACAATTCAGAACCATGCATAAGTATAGCTACTTCGTTATACATCTCGAGTAATGCTGCGAAGCAGTGTACGAGATGTTGTGAATGGACCGAGGCGAGACACTCGCTGAACGAATTTTAGATAAGATTGTCTAATTGAAGAACAAACTAGACACATCAATGTGTCACAAGACGATAGAAATTAGTTAATCCGAAAAAAGAAAACCCCAACACTATGATAAATGTATGCGTGTCTAAAAAATGTTCCACGACTGGTTTGTGAATGTCGGTGAATTGTTTCTCCCGTAGAAATGAATGTGTATCTAGCAGCAAGGTTGTTTTATGAACGACCGCGCTAAATCGTTTACCGGACGTTGTTCAACTTCCAGAACAGATGGACAGGCCCTTATAAGAGTACCGCGTACCGCTTTGCTATCCTCTTCATTTTATTGTAAACATTAAATAAACAAACATTTATATACTGCGTACGTATACGTTTGTCTTGTTTTAATATAGCAATCACAGAATTGTGTGTATATGTGTAGGTATGTGTTTCTATACTTATTGCATACTTTCATATTGTCCCGTTTAGTTTGCATTGAGCTAAGTGTGCAATATTCTACGATATTGCACACATTGATATTGCACGGGAACTTTTTCTCGTGCTTGCTTATAGCCGCGAAATAGAAATAAGGAACTACTTTCAAATAAAATAACGGAATCCTTTCTATAGTGTCAACAACAAAATACATGTTTTTATTGTTCAACCTTTTATGGCAGAAATTGATACAATAATTGAAATGGTCACTCACCCACTGTTTATAACGTTATCGAATGGTAAACAAACTTTAGAAAATCGCTTGTTGTTTTCAATGACGTCATCCGACGTCGACGTCGTTTTCGCGCAAAATAATCATCCACACAAAATGAAACTGAATGACAAGACAGGAATTCCATTAAAAGCTATAAAAATAACACAAATACAATGAAAAGTAATAGTCATACAATTAACATTGATCGAAAACAATATGAAAGTATACAATAAAAAGGTGATTAAACTTGTATGGCTAAATATTACTTAAAACTCGTTGTTTTGGCGCAGGACGACTTGCAAGCTCGTCGTCCTTTGCCAAAACAACTCGTTCCAAGTAATATTTAGCCATACAAATTCAATAACCTATAATATAATATGTGGTGTATATATAATTTCTGCTCTCGACCTATATCAGCTCATACTATAGGAGTCTCGGGCGGATACGGGGGCAGATATGAAAATTGCCATATACTAATCTATACATATTGAATCTTTCCGAATAATATAAATGCCATACAACCAGAAGGAGCAGATTGGACTAAATTCGTATCTTCATGGGACCATTAGAAGATAGAAACGATACAGGGTCAAATAATATTGCCAAAGTGTTAAATGGATTTGTTTTCATATAAATGCCATACAACCAGAAGGAGCAGATTGGACTAAATTCGTATCTTCATGGGACCATCAGAAGATAGAAACGATACAGGGTCAAAAAATATTGCCAAAGTGTAAAAATGGATTTGTTTTCATATAAATGCCATACAACCAGAAGGAGCAGATTGGACTAAATTCGTATCTTCATGGGACCATCAGACGATAGAAACGATACAGGGTCAAATAATATTGCCAAAGTGTAAAAATGGATTTGTTTTCATATAAATGCCATTCAACCGGAAGGAGCAGATTGGACTAAATTCGTATCTACATGGGACCATCAGACGATAGAAACGATACAGGGTCAAATAATATTGCCAAAGTGTAAAAATGGATTTGATTTCATATAAATGCCATACAACCAGAAGGAGCAGATTGGACTAAATTCGTATCTTCATGGGACCATCAGAAGATAGAAACGATACATGGTCAAATAATATTGCCAAAGTGTAAAAAATGGATTTGTTTTCATATAAATGCCATACAACCAGAAGGAGCAGATTTGACTAAATTCGTATCTTCATGGGACCATCAGAAGATAGAAACGATACAGGGTCAAATAATATTGCCAAAGTGTAAAAATGGATTTGTTTTCATATAAATGCCATACAACCAGAAGGAGCAGATTGGACTAAATTCGTATCTTCATGAGACCATCAGAAGATAGAAACGATACAGGGTCAAATAATATTGCCAAGTGTAAAAATGGATTTGTTTTCATATAAATGCCATACAACCGTAAGGAGCAGATTGGACTTAATTCGTATCTTCATGGGACCATCAGAAGATAGAAACGATACAGGGTCAAATAATATTGCCAAAGTGTAAAAAAGGATTTGTTTTCATATAAATGCCATACAACCAGAAGGAGCAGATTGGACTAAATTCGTATCTTCATGGGACCATCAGAAGATAGAAACGATACAGGGTCAAATAATATTGCCAAAGTGTAACAATGGATTTGTTTTCATATAAATGCCATACAACCAGAAGGAGCAGATTGGACTAAATTCGTTTCTTCATGGGACCATCAGAAGATAGAAACAATACAGGGTCAAATAATATTGCCAAAGTGTAAAAATGGATTTGTTTTCATATAAATGCCATACAACCAGAAGGAGCAGATTGGACTAAATTCGTATCTTCTTGGGACCATCCGAAGATAGAAACGATACAGGGTCAAATAATATTGCCAAAGTGTAAAAATGGATTTATTTTCATATAAATGCCATACAACCAGAAGGAGCAGATTGGACTAAATTCGTATCTTCATGGGACCATCAGAAGATAGCAACGATACAGGGTCAAATAATATTGCCAAAGTGTAAAAATGGATTTGTTTTCATATAAATGCCATACAACCAGAAGGAGCAGATTGGAATAAATTCGTATCTTCATGGGACCATCAGAAGATAGAAACGATACAGGGTCAAATAATATTGCCAAAGTGTAAAAATGAATTTGTTTTCATATAAATGCCATACAACCAGAAGGAGCAGATTGGACTAAATTCGTATCTTCATGGGACCATCAGAAGATAGAAACGATACAGGGTCAAATAATATTGCCAAAGTGTAAAATTGGATTTGTTTTCATATAAATGCCATACAACCGGAAGGAGCAGATTGAATAAATTCGTATCTTCATGGGACCATCAGAAGATAGAAACGATACAGGGTCAAATAATATTGCCAAAATGTAAAAATGGATTTGTTTTCATATAAATGCCATACAACCAGAAGGAGCAGATTGGACTAAATTCGTATCTTCATGGGACCATCAGAAGATAGAAACGATACAGGGTCATATAACATTGCCAAAGTGTAAAAATGGATTTGTTTTCATATAAATGCCATACAACCAGAAGGAGCAGATTGGACTAAATTCGTATCTTCATGGGACCATCAGAAGATAGAAACGATACAGGGTCAAATAATATTGCCAAAGTGTAAAAATGGATTTGTTTTCATATAAATGCCATACAACCAGAAGGAGCAGATTGGACTAAATTCGTATCTTCATGGGACCATCAGAAGATAGAAACGATACAGGGTCAAATAATATTGCCAAAGTGTAAAATGGATTTGTTTTCATATAAATGCCATACAACCTGAAGGAGCAGATTGGACTAAATTCGTATCTTCATGGGACCATCAGAAGATAGAAACGATACAGGGTCAAATAATATTGCCAAAGTGTAAATATGGATTTGTTTACATATAAATGCCATACAACCAGAAGGAGCAGATTGGACTAAATTCGTATCTTCATGGGACCATCAGAAGATAGAAACGATACAGGGTCAAATAATATTGCAAAAGTGTAAAAATGAATTTGTTTTCATATAAATGCCATACAACCAGAAGGAGCAGATTGGACTAAATTCGTATCTTCATGGGACCATCAGAAGATAGAAACGATACAGGATCAAATAATATTGCCAAAGTGTAAAAATGGATTTGGTTTCATATAAATGCCATACAACCAGAAGGAGCAGATTGGACTTAATTCGTATCTTCATGGGACCATCAGAAGATAGAAACGATACAGGGTCAAATAATATTGCCAAAGTGTAAAAATGGATTTGTTTTCATATAAATGCCATACAACCAGAAGGAGCAGATTGGACTAAATTCGTATCTTCATGGGACCATCAGAAGATAGAAACGATACAGGGTCAAATAATATTGCCAAAGTGTAAAAATGGATTTGTTTTCATATAAATGCCATACAACCAGAAGGAGCAGATTGGACTAAATTCGTATCTTCATGGGACCATCAGAAGATAGAAACGATACAGGGTCAAATAATATTGCCAAAGTGTAAAATTGGATTTGTTTTCATATAAATGCCATACAACCGGAAGGAGCAGATTGGAATAAATTCGTATCTTCATGGGACCATCAGAAGATAGAAACGATACAGGGTCAAATAATATTGCCAAAGTGTAAAAATGGATTTGTTTTCATATAAATGCCATACAACCAGAAAGAGCAGATTGGACTAAATTCGTATCTTCATTGGACCATCAGAAGATAGAAACGATACAGGGTCAAATATTATTGCCAAAGTGTAAAAATGGATTTGTTTTCATATAAATGCCATACAACCAGAAGGAGCAGATTGGACTAAATTCGTATCTTCATCGGACCATCAGAAGATAGAAACGATACAGGGTCAAATAATATTGCCAAGTGTAAAAATGGATTTGTTTTCATATAAATGCCATACAACCGTAAGGAGCAGATTGGACTTAATTCGTATCTTCATGGGACCATCAGAAGATAGAAACGATACAGGGTCAAATAATATTGCCAAAGTGTAAAATTGGATTTGTTTTCATATAAATGCCATACAACCAGAAGGAGCAGATTGGACTAAATTCGTATCTTCATGGGACCATCAGAAGATAGAAACGATACAGGGTCAAATAATATTGCCAAAGTGTAAAAATGGATTTGTTTTCATATAAATGCCATACAACCAGAAGGAGCAGATTGGACTAAATTCGTTTCTTCATGGGACCATCAGAAGATAGAAACAATACAGGGTCAAATAATATTGCCAAAGTGTAAAAATGGATTTGTTTTCATATAAATGCCATACAACCAGAAGGAGCAGATTGGACTAAATTCGTATCTTCATGGGACCATCCGAAGATAGAAACGATACAGGGTCAAATAATATTGCCAAAGTGTAAAAATGGATTTATTTTCATATAAATGCCATACAACCAGAAGGAGCAGATTGGACTAAATTCGTATCTTCATGGGACCATCAGAAGATAGCAACGATACAGGGTCAAATAATATTGCCAAAGTGTAAAAATGGATTTGTTTTCATATAAATGCCATACAACAAGAAGGAGCAGATTGGACTAAATTCGTATCTTCATGGGACCATCAGAAGATAGAAACGATACAGGGTCAAATAATATTGCCAAAGTGTAAAAATGGATTTGTTTTCATATAAATGCCATACAACCAGAAGGAGCAGATTGGACTAAATTCGTATCTTCATGGGACCATCAGAAGATAGAAACGATACAGGGTCAAATAATATTGCCAAAGTGTAAAAATGGATTTGTTTTCATATAAATGCCATACAACCAGAAGGAGCAGATTGGACTAAATTCGTATCTTCATGGGACCATCAGAAGATAGAAACGATACAGGGTCAAATAATATTGCCAAAGTGTAAAATTGGATTTGTTTTCATATAAATGCCATACAACCGGAAGGAGCAGATTGAATAAATTCGTATCTTCATGGGACCATCAGAAGATAGAAACGATACAGGGTCAAATAATATTGCCAAAGTGTAAAAATGGATTTGTTTTCATATAAATGCCATACAACCAGAAGGAGCAGATTGGACTAAATTCGTATCTTCATGGGACCATCAGAAGATAGAAACGATACAGGGTCAAATAATATTGCCAAAGTGTAAAAATAGATTTGTTTTCATATAAATGCCATACAACCAGAAGGAGCAGATTGGACTAAATTCGTATCTTCATGGGACCATCAGAAGATAGAAACTATACAGGGTCATATAATATTGCCAACGTGTAAAAATGGATTTGTTTTCATATAAATGCCATACAACCAGAAGGAGCAGATTGGACTAAATTCGTATCTTCATGGGACCATCAGAAGATAGAAACGATACAGGATCAAATAATATTGCCAAAGTGTAAAAATGGATTTGGTTTCATATAAATGCCATACAACCAGAAGGAGCAGATTGGACTAAATTCGTATCTTCATGGGACCAACAGAAGATAGAAACGATACAGGGTCAAATAATATTGCCAAAGTGTAAAAATGGATTTGTTTTCATATAAATGCCATACAACCAGAAGGAGCTGATTGGACTAAATTCGTATCTTCATGGGACCATCAGAATATAGAAACGATACAGGGTCAAATAATATTGCCAAAGTGTAAAAATGGATTTATTTTCATATAAATGCCATACAACCAGAAGGAGCAGATTTTGACTAAATTCGTATCTTCATGGGACCATCAGAAGATAGAAACGATACAGGGTCAAATAATATTGCCAAAGTGTAAAAATGGATTTGTTTTCATATAAATGCCATACAACCAGAAGGAGCAGATTGGACTAAATTCGTATCTTCATGGGACCATCAGAAGATAGAAACGATACAGGGTCAAATAATATTGCCAAAGTGTAAAAATGGATTTGTTTTCATATAAATGCCATACAACCAGAAGGAGCAGATTGGACTAAATTCGTATCTTCATGGGACCATCAGAAGATAGAAACGATACAGGGTCAAATAATATTGCCAAAGTGTAAAATTGGATTTGTTTTCATATAAATGCCATACAACCGGAAGGAGCAGATTGGACTAAATTCGTAATCTTCATGG